>JAVTVY010041467.1:0-179942 GCA_036873755.1 Hanleya hanleyi | reverse complement strand
TGATTAAGCAAACCAAATGAAATTAGTAATTTTAGCGAAATGAAAATATAGCTACCAGTATTTGAAATTTTATATTTTTATGAAGAATTTACCACCTCTGGAAAATTTGCTGAATCTTATTGATGCAAGTGAAATAGAACAAAATTAAGCTACATGTACCAATTCCATGCATCTCAAGCAGATTGCATTTTGATGCTATAATATTGAATGATTACAATACATGTATCAATTGGGCTTGGTGGTATTGATGTAGCCACGGAACCTGCCACCAAAAATGATGTTTTGAGTCAATGCGAACATCGATCCAAACCATGCATGTGAACTCTTTTTCTTCGTTAAATTGTCAGCAAAGTTATCTTCTCTATCAACACCTGTACTATTGTACTCTCCACTGGTCATATTGGAAATTTCAATCAAATAGTTGTTTTGCCTTGTAGGGTATCAGCCCTTGAAATTAGCCCTTGAATGGTACATGTATTGTAATATACTTTGCAACGGCAAACCAATACACTTTGCAATGGCAAACTATTTAACCTAAAGTTAACTGTGAAGGTGTAACTTTGCTGAGGTGTTTCGCCATGGCAGAAATTTCCTAATTTCAAGGGCTGGGTTATCTCCCTTGTATACACAAATACATTGTGATTTTGAACTAAATTTTACTCAGCAACAAGCACCAATTCGATAGATTTTTAATGCGATTTCAGTTTTCGTCAATTAGTGAAAATCATCATCCGAACGCATGGTACGATCATACGTAGAAACTTCTGCTCATAGCCATGCGGTAACGGGTGATATCTGAGTGTAATAGGGCGTTTCCCAAATGGTCACATGCGATTGGTCCCGCGAGACCCGACATCGGCGCAATGACATTCATAAAATGAAGACACACCTCCAGAAAGCGATCGATTGAAATGATCTCGTGGTGGGTCTTGGGGTGCCCCCATCAGAAAATAAAAATCATATCATTTTCCTGTGAACTGCCGCCGATTTTATTTTTTTCTAATATGTTAGACCGTTTTAATATGATTTTTCTTAGGAAAAACAAAGAAGCATGCTCCATTAGAGTGAGAAATAAAATAGCTAATTCGCACAACTTCGGTTTGGTCTCCCAGTCATGCGCCTCGAGATAATTCGGATAATTTCATTGGCTCGTTTAAATAGAGCGGACATGTGACTTGATGCTTGGGGAAGCTGACATGGGGCGAAATACACGGAGAACGAAGCCATTGAGCTAAGGATAGTGTTAAGTGGCACGTGAAATGCCCTTAGCAAGCTAAGATGGTGAAAATATAAAGAAAAGTTAATTACTGTTTATATGATTTATACATGTATGTTCATAAATTGGGGAGATATTGCTATGTTTTTATAATGGCATTCACCTGGTCTTTACCTTTCACATTGTTCAGAGTCAAAAGATGCACACCAACCTATGTGTTTGTCTTTTCTCATATTATATTATTAATTTTGAGTGTAAGATCATATGTGTACATTATTGGAAAGCGTAATTACTTCCGTAAGTTTAACATTTAATCTATCTGTAATGTGATGCATAAGCGAGAGGCCATTAAATGTTTAACTTGTAAATGGGAATGAATGTTTCAAGTTCAGGACATGACATACTACAGCCTTAAGTCAGGGTCATTCGAACAAAAAAATTAAATAAACAAGCGCAATGAACATATTACATATTATCCTGTGCCGGATTTACTAATACATCCGAGGAGATAAAACAAGAAACTACAATATTAGTATTTGACATAAAGTAAATTCATTTCCAGCAAATTGCTAAATGTGAAAAGAAAAAAAAATGTGAAGAGAGTAATTAACATGCGATTGAACCACCATGGTTGCCGTTTTCCCCGATTGTCATTCAGATCGACACACTAATTCTAAATGACCCTGTAAAATGATTAGCTGTATTTAAATCTTGTCTCCTACTTGGAAGGAGTGCCCCCCCACCCCCCAGTGAAGAGGGTTACATTCACTAGAGACACAAAAACATTTCAACTGCAGATGCTCAATTTTACAGAAATAAGGGAAACAACTCTTGCACAACGAAGTGATTACCTTGGGAAACAATCTTGATAAGTAGACAGCTATTTACCTTAGAAATAGGTACTGGTAAAATATAACGATGTAATCAGCCTCAAAACCGACATATATTGTAAACTATCGCCTGTGCATTTTAAAGCAGGAAAATTTTAAACTCTGCCCGCTTCGACAGACTTTCTGTCTCCACGCTGAATATGATATATGCGAAAATGAAAACGATGTTACTGTATGAAGTTTGAGTAACATACCGAAACTCATGCATCTAAATGCTGAACAGCTGGAGCCATGAGATCTCATCATGTGGCTCGTGTCTAAGGTTCAGTGAAGTGGCGGAGCATATACCTAGACAAAATACACTACACATACACTTGCCGACATGGCTACTGTCAAAAATGCCATGCCATATATTTTTAAAGATTGAGTTCTTCCATTTTCTCATGATTATTATAAGACACAAGTATAGTTTTATGTGGTCAAATATATTTGATTTTACATGATAAAATACCAGTTTTCCAATCCACCATTCCCTGCCCCATAATCCAAGAAGCGAGAGAATGAGATTATCTTCGTAGACAAATGACTGAACTCCTAAATCTAAAGCAAAACAAATACTGGTGTCGCCTAAACTTAAAAAAATGTTATCTCTCTCAAATATAATTGTCTCGAAGATTACAACAGGGTGATAATGATTTATCGGTGTTGTTCAGTAAATGGTTTTTTTTTATATTCAAACCTACATTTCCAACCTCCGTTGTGTACACATTATATATACCTTTCTCATGCAGTTAACCAATCTACTCACAGAAAGTTCATGAAATATATATTTAAATGAAATACTGTCATGCCTGTCAGACTAACCTGAAATTATTCTTGGAAAAAGACAGCAATTTATACATAAATGTGTCCCTTTCGTATGATGTTGCCATGGTAACCGTGCATAACACAATATTACTTTAATTATCACATTTCTTACATTTCTTGTCGGACCCACACAAAAACATGTTATTCAAGGGAATTATTTATTATTATTATTATCGCTTCAAATGTAAGCAAGAATTGCTCATGCCTACAGAGGTGTTGTCATAATTGTCTTTAATGATGATGCAAAGGTAATAATACCTGTATGTATGGTATTCCTTTTTATACTTTCTATGAGTTAATCAAAATGATGGAATATCAACCTACACTTTATTTGGTAATTAATGAAGTATCAAATTTGTCCTGTAAGCTACTTAAGGTTACTGTATCGGGTCGAAGCTTCAAAATCTCGATTTTTGTTTTTTTGTCTTATACCAGAGTACACAGTCAAACCTATAAGTTGGGGGAATAAGAAATTATGAAAATTAGTGCATTGTGGTAAAAAAACATGACTTTTTAAAACTCAAGTCATTCGTGGTGCAGTAGTGCTGATTGGTTTTTGGCCGTTTTCTCCGTTTAGTTTTTCGCCAAAAACTGTTTTTTCCTGTTCTAATTCCTCTCTTGTTATTTGATGTACAAACATGAACTTTGGACACAATATTCCAATCATGTAGATCTTCAAACTATTGCCTCAAATTTTATAAGTTCAGCCCTGTTCATGAATTATTTATGATTTAGTGGGGAGGGTTCGAGTTTTTGTAGATTTTTTCAATCTTTCAACTTTGCACAACGATAAAATAACTTCTAGGCCCTAACTATAAAAACTGAGGCAACCTATTTTTATCCAAATGGTAAAGTTCATTATTCCAAAAAAGCAAGTTTGTTTGATGAAAACAGAAAGAAAGATAAGCAATATGATGAAATTCAGCATGGCTTGATCAAGGAACAAACTTTATAAAGATACTGGAATAAAGTCTAATGAAGAGGATATACATGTAACATGACCTAGCTGTGAACCCATCTACCTTGAGGGTATTCAAGAGGTGAGGGAGATCCCGCTCTCTAAAATGGAGGTAAAGAAGGTCTTTTTTGCTCAATAATTTTTGATTTCTTCTTAACCAATGCTCCAAAACTTCAGGTGCATTAATCTATCTATTGTTCCATGTCCTAAAATTAATTTGCCATTTGAAGAACCAGTCAATGTTGTTTTAATAGCATGACAAATATTTGGCCTATTATTATGCAAATTAGACAGATAACAATTAATTTTTTTACTACCATTTGATGGGAAAATATATGTTTGTGTGTGTCTCAAGAAGATTTTGCTGAATTCATTATGTATTTTCTACCACTATTTCAGAGAGTGGGATCACCCTAACATGTTTAATATGCCAATGGTTAAGGAATGATAATTGGTGGTGACAAAATTAATTGTTGACAAGTTTGACCTGGTGACAAGGCTCTAATGGTCAATCTCATTGACTGTCGATTGGCTTCTGTTCCATGATCTTGATATGTGGGGTCCTACATGTAGGCATACTCATTCTTGATAGAGGGTGGTAATTGACGAAACAGATGGACGAGTGAGCGAGTGAATATGATTTAACATCGTTTTCAATACTATTTCAGTCATATCACGACATTTTGTTCGTATTAATTTTCACACCCCGGAAACCACACAGGTAAGGGACCCGGGAACCCCATGGCAAGCCTCTTATGACAAACTCTCCGAGGAGCCGAGGCCTATTCTTACCATGACCTGGAGAGCTAGAGCACGACAACACCCCAGGTCTGGGAGCCCCACAGAACCAATGGAAACCATGTGACAGTCTCTTGTTTAGAGGCCATGTTGATGGAGTAAGTGAGTGAATATGATTTAACGTCACTTCAACACTATTTCACTCATATCGCGACATTTGATAGACGAACATATGTGTGTGATGACAATACCCCAAGGGAAATTCAGTCTGTATCCCATGATTAAATGCATGTCTGGTGTATGTTCATTCTTGAGATATGGTGGTAACAAGCAGCCTTCGGTGATGAACAGACTTGACTCACTGATAGGCTCAATTAACTGCATTGTTGAAATGTAAGTTTGGTATTCCTAGGCATTTTCATGTAGTCCTTCTTGAAATATGGAAACAGAGACAGACATATGACACCCCAGGTCAATCCCCATCCAAAACATCATAAATTTGACAAAACTTAATATTTCATCTCACAAATAGCAGATGCACATCTCCGGAAAATGTTTAATAAGCCTGCAAAGTTTCAGGAACCTCTAAACAAAAGTCTAGCATTAGGCCTCTGTTAATTAATCTTTAGCTTCTCATGATCTTGGGAGGAAATTATGATGATGCTGAATGCTGTAATTATTAATTATTTGGTTGCATTAAGACATTGCAATAAAAAAGAAGTTATGTTTATGTGGTAAATATCGAGCACCAATGGAAAGTTGATGTCAACTTTGAATTGTCAAAGACAACTATTTCCCTTAATTTCTGCAATTAGAACTGCAAAAAAACTTTGTTATTGACTAAATCATGTGAAATTTAAATTGCACCTGTGACATTATATCATAGAATTTAGATCCAAGTAATACCCTTTTTAAAGAATGAAAATTTGAGGGGAGTTAACCAGTATCCCAACTATATTTACTTATATAAATAGTCTCCCCTTGTGAATTGCTGCTTCCAATAAATTAGAATCAGCCAACAGAGTCCCGTTGGAATTATCAATTAACTGAAATGTCTGCATAGAAAAACGTCAGCTTGTGAATAGAAGCCCAAGAAAAGAAGCCAACAATATTATTTACCATCGGTACGAACTGGAAAAAAAAAACAGATAGTCCAATTCCGTTTTGTAACAGGTCCGACATCTGCATGCACCGGACTACCGCGCAAGGTTTGATGTGCAACCGGAAGTAAACTTAGCGTGGGAAATGTTGATAGAGAACACCAACAACAAAGGCCAAAATAGGCTTGAAATAAATTTTCAATGGATTATTTCTTGGATTGTTCGTTCCTTCAGATAGATCTAGACTTCTAAAAGATATTTACGAAAATTGATCGCATTTTATCGTTTTTGTTAGAAGAAACCCTACTTGCTGCATTCGACAGGTAGATTGTCGCCAGAAAAATTCACTTGCCGGCGGCAAGTAGGCAGGTGTTATTTCGACCGCTTCCTTGTTCTGCAGATTTTTTTTTGGCAACAAAAAATGCCAAATAATTAAAACAAAGCGTAATTATTGTTATGACAAAAAACATGCGGGCGGGTCATGAGAAGCTAAAGATTAATTAACAGAGGCCTTAGTTAATTATACAATTTAGGTGGGACACGTCACAGACAGACAGACACTAGTCCTCTCAAATGATACAATGTGTGACTTTTTTTGAGCAACATTGTAATGATCATCAACAATGTTTGCAACATTGAAACAGTCATCAACAATGTTTGCAACATTGTAACAATCATCAACAACAATAATACATTGTTAAGAAATCGTTACAATGTTGGATCCCTTCTCAATATGTGATTTTCAAAGAAAGGCTACAATATTTTCAAAGAAGAAAACATCGTTTCTCAGAGGAATAAATGTTTTCTTCCAAGAGAGACTGCATATTGAAAACTGTATCCTAGTATAAAGAATCACCTTTTTCAAATATAAGAAAACTTGCATGTCAAGCCACACAGTGTAGGGACAAAAGAAAAATACACACAGTGTATCATTCATGAGTAGGGACTTTAAAAACTTACTCCCACTATTCCTAGCTGAGGCATATATATGGGTTGGGGGGGGGGGTGAGGGGGAGTCCTGGTAGGATTAGTACATGAACAGGATCTGGATAGGATAGGATGGTCATCTATTACTGTCAACTGAATCCCTGAAGATAGTTTGATAGATCGATTGATTGATTTATTGACTTTTAAGGGCCGCTTCCCTTACGGATTTCGCGGCCCACCAAATAGATTACATAGGTATTTACAGGAGTATTCTTGACTGGAATATATTTTGTCTATACTTTATATAATAACGACTACGTATTTACAAGGTTTCATAGATCTCTGAAACCAGGTACATATATTTGTGAGCCATTAGCCCCCCCAGAGAGCTATAGATACATGAATGATTGTACTAGCCTCCTTAGACTAATCACTCTAATCACAGGCTCAGCAGGTATATGGACAAACTCTATCCACTGACAGGACTGACATGCCAGCTCATGTACATTTAACATGGCTATATGCAGGATGGTATATGCAGGATGGTAGAGCCAGGTCAAAAGTTCACACTGACTGGTCAGTGGTGTCCACATGAGTCCACAGTTTACATGATCAAGTATAGATCAGTGGACCTGCTGGAATTGATCTGTTCCATGAATACATACCCTGATAACTAACAGTAATCAGATGGTATCATACAACATGAATCCAGTTACAGAACTCCTGGATTCTGCTTGAAAGACCATGCACAATTGTCGCCCTGCTGCATAGCCATATATTTTCACGGCAAAAAAAAAACTTTCTGTCTTGAACAGTTTTTTTCAACATGATCATACAGTGGTACATGTAAAAGCGTTAAAATATCAATTTGTTTGTAAGGGTAGAAAAGCGTTACATGTAACTCATAAAAAGCTAGCATTTAAAAATCATTTCTTTGAGGAAAATTGTTTTGTTTGCGAAACGCGCTAGATATTTAGAACAAGTGTTTGAACACTGATAAATTAGTTCTGATTCTAAATCGTTCCATTTAACATTTAGATATCATTTCATTTAGTAACTGAAAAGACAAATTGTTTCTTGGTAAATGAAAAGATCTATTTCAATTTAGAACAGAACTTTAAAGAAAAAATATATCTACTGGTAAACCCACTGAATCTACCGTAAAGTTTAATACAAGAAACAAGTATTATTGTGAATGATCTCAGCTGTACTGGGGTATCTGCAATACAGTACAATAACAAGCATCAAACAATGCAGTGGAATAAACCTGTGAATGATACTCGCCAAATCTGGTTGTGAAATCTGACAACTGAACCCGTTGTGAAGGATGGTTTTATGTCCTGCAGATGGATACAGTCCTACTGGCAGGCCCCAACATTTCATAGATATCAAAATATCATATTGGGTCTGAATGCTGGACTACCAATAATGTCAATGTTCATATTTGGCAAAGTAGTCAACATTCTGGTAACAAAATTGACATAAATTTTGTCAACAATGCTACTTTCTGTAAACAACATTACCAAGTTGTCAACTGTGTTAACATGATGTTTTTCAAATTCACAGACTTTTCAATAAGAACTGACATTCTGAAACTGAGGAACGTACTGGAAGACAGTTCCCTGCTACTGTCAAACAACTTGTTTGTCAAACAACCCCATTACCTTGATTTACTGTTGATCTGATTTAGATCAGACATTGAATTCATGCATAATGTGAGAAGATATAACTGTCTTTCTTCAAAGTTGCAACACACAGGAGGACAGAACTATCACCTGTTATCGAGAATCTCTCCCCATTCAAATATTTTAATTTCTTCCATATTTCACCTTACAGTGAAATTTACAAATCATATGTATTCTGATGTATATTTCTACGGGTCAACGTGAAAAAAATAATAAAATATTATAATGGAAAAAAGATACACCTGAAAAACTCGTCCCCTGGGAGGATTCAAACATAAAAATCCAAAAGTACTGATCAGGTGGCAAATGCACTATCCACAACACCTCAATCAGTAGCATGCTGGTTATGTTTTTTTACGAATATACATACTAAATAATGAAAAAAAAAATGATGTATCAAAATGAAATCCAGCTGAGAGAGAACAATTTTTTGTTAGATTAAGCAAAATTCCAAAACACTGCATGAACGTATAGCCTCCGAGTTAAATGTCACTTGCAGCAAGACAAATTCTTCATCTGCTACAAGCAGTGCTATATTTCTCAGTTGCAAGCAAGTATATTTGCTCAGTGTTACAGGTATTAGTATCTTCAGAAGAATTCTGGATATTAATATATGGATCATCAAACTCTGCCAGAATATGTCAAAATAATTCCGTGCATGGATTTCATCCTTCTGGGATTCTTCAATTTTCAGCAAAATAAAAAGTACAAGTCACAACGCAGGTACAAGTCTCTAAGTTAGACTGGAGATCTAAAATGTGAGCTACATTGTATAATTGTAATAGGATGATAACCACCTCTGCACTATTTTACAGACCTGTGGCTGTGCTGTAATCTTTTCTCAGGAAACATGCTGCAGGTTACCATGATTACAAAATGGCTAACCTGTAACTGGTGCTTCAGGATTAAATGCATGCGCAACACAAACTATTATGGTAACCGATAGAGGATCTTCTAAAACTGAAATTGGGAAACCTTCAGAACAGCGTTTACCGATCATCACAGGCCTTTTTTAGTAAGGAAAATTTTCACTTCTGATCGAAACAGGAAGAGGATGAATACTTGCCCAATCATTTGGGCCTTTCAACTGGTTCAGAGTTGATTCTTTGCAAAGATAAGTTCGAATTTTGAATGCAGCCATTAGCACATGAATCAGATTGGTTTAGTAATGGTATTGTAGGTCATAAGTACATGAAGACTGCATAATGTCAACACTTCACACAGATAAACATTGTCAACAAGATAAAATCAACAGTACCGGTACCGGTATCGATCAACCCAATAAAGCAGTTTTACACATGATCCATATATCCGGATCTGTTTGCAGCAACATGTGGTAGCTATATGTACAAGACGAGGACTTCAAGGACACTTCAAATAACAAATTATGCATTATGATACGATGATAATATGGAATTTTTTTTAAAGATGTTAAATAATTTTTAAAAAAAGTTTAAAAGTTTGATGTATTTCTGCTACCGGTATTGCATTTTAATTTCTTTGTACGTTTTATAAGTACACATTGTGTTATAAGTAATGACGCGTAATAGTCTACTTTATAGCTCAAGGCGAAGAGAAGATTTTTATTTTCTTTTATCAGTAAAGGTATACCGGTGTATGTATTTGAATTCTTATCTAACAATATACATGTATAGTATATCCTTTTATAATAGAATACTCAAGGTTAACACTGGAAATGCTGGAGGTGTTCCCAGTGTAAATGTATTTTTTATTTTCATTTATATGAAAGGCTATACAGTAACAGGCATGTGTTCAGACTCTCCTTTGTGTTGTGGTAGCAGTATGCTAAAATTACCCAAATCATAAAATGATACTTTTGCGTAAGTTGATAAATTTTACCCACTCCCATCGCAATACTTTGCAGTAAAAGAATATAAGTTGAGGTAAAATATATTTACAATGGTGACAGTATTGATAAACATCATGAACTGAGAATAAATGACCTTTTAAATTTTAGTGATATTTGTGATCTGGCAAGTACAAGGTGTCGCCCCTAAAAATAATGATATGGACTCGACCAAAGTCAATATTACGGGTGTTCGTGCGGAATGAAAATTAGTCCCGATTTTCATTAAACTACTTGTAAAGTACATGAACCTAATCCCTGATTCTGGCAAGAATCACTCTCTGTTGTGTATACATTTAGTATTTTAGTTTAATGTGATAAACCACTGCAATTTGACCTCTGGTTGACCAGTTTTAAAATCGACTAGAATCATCACAAACTGGACGGGCAAGGCAGGGGCATACTCACTATGGATCGTTGGTAAAATTAGGCATTTTGGGCGGATCATAACTGTATAAATGGCTATGGAGAACATCAAAACAGTAGAAGCACATGTCCACAGAGGCCACGGTGTATCCATTTTTGTGATGGTTGGGGTGGACTGACGAGCCGTTGCAGCATATGGATGGCATGGAATTGTTGAGCTTCTGTTTCTTCACCCCACAACAGCTCGCAGCCATCTTTGAACGGGTGACTGCGGAAGTGTTCTCTCCCGCAATATAAAAGCGTTCTCCTGTATTCGAGAACGTAATCACGATTCGTTCGGAACACCACGCAAATTCCCGGCAAATACAAATATACCTCGGCAAGCTTTAATACCATTCTATTCCCGGGAGACTCGCATGTCACTAGGATATGACTCTCTGTTGCGATTGTGCGCTTACTAGATTTATTCAAACTCGTTATTCAGTTGATCAGGATATGAAACAAATTTACACAACCTAGGACATATCAAGAAACTGAAAACTTTACTATGTCATATGTACGGCTCCGTATGCATAGACAACAAGCATGCTAAGTTGCAGTTGGAATTTCTTCTCTCTCTATCATGAAAGGCCTATAAGGGTACCGGTATTCTAAAACTCATATAAATCGAGTGTAGAAAAAGTCCCCCACCCCCCGCCCCCCTGGAAAACTCCCCCCCCCTAGAGATTTCTCTCCCCCAGGAATTTCTCTCCCCCACTAGCTAAATAATATATAGCCCTCATACTCGTGAGGGCTATTTATTATTTAGCTACCCCCCCCACGGAAATTATCCCCCCTACCTTTCATTTATACCATATTAAGTGAAACTCTGAGAACTCTGAGGCCCAGACTTCCGACATCATCGAGTTGTTATCTTCGCTGCTGAAGATGGACTGCGACACCTGATTGTACTTCATGGTGTTCATATATGTCTGATTTACATATGATTGTATAGCTAAATAATATATAGCCCTCCCGAGTACTCGGGAGGGCTATATATTATTTAGCTAATGATTGTAGTGCTATTGTAAATGTATGTGATCGTGATATGTCTATTTATCAGTATATATTTTAATAAACCATGAATGTTCATTTTTCGTATATTTTGTTCTCTGAGTTTCACTTAATATATGAAAGGGGGGGAGGAGATCAATTTCGGGGGAAAGGAAAGAAGAAGTCCCTGGGAAGAGATTTTCAGGGGGACATGCCGGGGGGATCTTTCCAGGGGGGGACTTTTCCGTACCCCTATAAGTCGGTAGCCAAGTTGACATGGCTTCGTTCGTTCCTTACTTTGACATGGCTTCGTTCGTTCCTTACTTCTAATAAGGAACGAACGAAGCCATGTCAACTTGGCTAATAAATCGGGGCAGTGCTTTGGGATATTATTTTTTTGAATTGAATTGAATTTATTCTCGTTACTCATTTACAGAGTATAAAGATAACAATAATATATATACATACATGGCATAGAGGCGAATAAAACAATAATGTTAATAGGCCCTTACTATCAGAATAATGGACGGAAAATTACAAAATATAATAAAATAAATAAAATATTTGATACATTTTTTTCTCAAGGACTGAATATCTTCCATTAAAAAGGTTCCGGTAATGTCCTGGACAAAGACAGATAATACAACCTGCAGCATGCTTACACCAAATCGTTGCATATAAAGGCAATAAAGGACAATTTCTACACATTGGGATTTCTTCTGTGTTTTTTTGTGTGTTTTTGTTGTTGTTGTTGTTTTTTGTGTGTGTTTTTTGGGGGGGTGGGGTTGGCACACATCTCAAAAGTAGTCCCAAATGCAGCCCCGAGATGTTATTTGATAATGCTGATGTTGGGTCTGCCCGGTGCAGTATCATCACCAGGTTAAATGGCATTTTGATCCAAGGGATTCTTCGTGTCTAAATGTGTGTTTAAATAACTTGATTTAGACCCTTTTTCACGAAATCGCACATGTTGCGGATTCTTATGTGTGTAATGTTTATTTTATGTTTTAATGTCACTGTATTTTACCATTCGCAACTTCTCGGGGATCTCCGGTTTGAGATGTCCCTCGAAGGCATTTGCGTACACTTCACCATCCATAATATGGCTTGCGAATCGTGTGTCTCCATTATTGCGGAGCGATATCCGGTATATTACCGGATTCTGTTCGGCCTTCGTCCGGCGGAGAACAGACCCGAGAAATCTGATATATTACAGGTTTTCAAACCACTTCTGAAACAGATATTGCCTTGGTTTACAAAATATATAGGTATGTATAACTTTCGTATCATCCAAGAGGTGTGGTGGATCTGAAATCTTGAACAAGTAGTTCATCACATGACTCGAAAATGGCGAGTTACGTTGGGGTTACGTCGGTAGACTTTAGCTGATTGGCTGACGAAGTCACGTGGTATTGACTTATGGCAATTCCCCCTGGCAGTTGCCGAAAGTAGGCTGAACATGGATACACACGATCCCAGGGTCAGTCTTACCACGTATAGATGACCGAGATGGTTACAGGTTGCCTTGAAGGCCATTGACGCCATATTGGACTAGAGCGTGGTCACGTGTGTTTCGGTCTGTCAGGGAACTGATTCTCGTCTCGCGAGACTCCTACTGCGAGCTTTGGTCTCCCGCGGGTAGACACGGCTCTCTTTGAGAATGTCAGGGAACTGTCAGTGACGTCACGGGAATTATATCTTGCCAGTACGTGGCGTGTGTACCATTTAAACTGATGGTTTTCTATTGAAACGTGCTTCGAATGAAAAGAATAAACAGTTTTTAGAATATCTGACGTAAATCAGAGACTCGCAGGGAAATATTTACTGGTCGGGGATTAAGGCTTCCGCGAGAGTGATTGGGCTTCGGAGCCATGCGTATTAAACCGTTCCGGCGCGTCACATCTGGAGATTCATAGGAAATTCATGTTGTCGTCCCCCGAGCGTAGAATCGGTCCCCTTCGTAGATTTCCGCTCGGGAGTTCCGAATGTGTATTTTACATGTCCCATACTCTGATAATTTCTATATGTATCATATATGGAAATGAAGTGTATTGTAATTGTAATTGGATTCAACTTCATGTCATATAAACATAATGCAATCGGACTTAAACTTTCACATACTGTGTACATATATTTTCTCTTGCCGTTACATGAAAAAAAATATATTTTGACGACATTTTAAATTATTTGTTTCGATTTCAACCGCACCACGTATACGCCAAAATCCCGCCTTACCGTACTTACCATGTTCTTTCTTCACTCGCTTACAAAATCATTTTTAACTGACCGTAAACATATAGTACAGGCTTATATACAAATATATCAGGTTTCGGGGGGTGTATTTGCGATATATCCCGGTCAAGACCATAGAAAATTTCCCGAACGTTAGCGAGAGAAATTTGCCATGGTCGAGACCGGGATATATCGCAAATACACCCCCGAAGCCTGGTATATCTGTATAATTACACCGCATAGTTGTTTGGCAACTTGTTCTTCTTATTTGTATGACTATATTACCAGTCTGCTGACTGCGTTGATGTGTCAATAAAAAAGTTCTAAAAGTTCTAAAAGTTCTATATGCTAAAGAGAAGCATAGATGAAGACAGAAAGATAATACAAAGTAATATAAAATAGAACCGAACTTTATTTGCCACACAAAGCATATTAATAAATCCCCTCGCTCCAAATCTGTCGTCTGTGGACGCTGCCATGTTTGTTTACAAACAAGACGGATCGCCATCAGGGGAGATAATTCAGCGGCGGGATAATTCGGCAAATACTTTTAGCCAAATACTCCGCTGCCAAGGCAACGGAAGGCAAATTTCTCGCTGCCCCTGACAGTCGCGTGAGAATGACTTGTGGATGAGAATTTGCCGTAAATGCCCCGGCTAAGAACCAATCAAAACTCGTCTATCTTATATAAGGTGTAATTATGTACCAAATTTTCAGTATGTGGTCATTTCTGGCCCATTGTTGGCCACAAGGCTAATTAATTTGTCATGGTATTGTAGTCTATTATTAGACATTGTGGATGTTTCTAGAATATAGAGCTGACACAATCTTGTTTACGTACTATTATATGGTTCAACCACTTAGAGCTTTCTAGAAGGCTATTGTAAATTGTATCTAGGTAAGATGATGCGGTATTGGTGTGTATTCTAGAAGCTTCTTGATTGGCAGAATGATCTGGAATGCTTCATAGAGTATAAATAGCGCATCATTCAGTCATTGAGCAAGGAATTCAAACTGGCTTTTATGTGGGTCTGTTATACTGTGTTACTATCTGGATTTTACCTTTGCTTGTAACTACGGACTCCTGGATTATCCACTCC
Source organism: Hanleya hanleyi (assembly GCA_036873755.1). NCBI lineage: Eukaryota > Metazoa > Mollusca > Polyplacophora > Lepidopleurida > Hanleyidae > Hanleya > Hanleya hanleyi. The sequence goes on along the minus strand of JAVTVY010041467.1, from coordinate 165,024 downwards.
TGTGTATTAACTTTTGGCTGCCGCAGAACATACGCTATTTGTTAACGGCTATTGGATATTGGACATTTACTGGGACTGTGTACAACTGAGCAGTGTTGGATTACCATTATACAGAAGAGTGATTTGTGCGCGTCAACAAGGATTGTAAAGTTTACACCGGTATAGCATTGAACAGTAAGACTACATTTCACACATTTATTTGTTGTGTTAACCTTACTTAAATTGTATATGATTTTAGTATTGTAAATAAATATTTGATTGTTAATCCTTGACTTCACACGTCTTTCTGTTACGGTAAAGCTGACGTAACAGAAATTGGGGGCCTTGTCCGGGAGGTTTGTTTACATTATTGATCAGATGGCAGCTTTGCAACATAGTTCTAAATTGATACAGCTTTACAACAGTGTAAGTCAGGGAGTACACTATCAGCATGTCATCTGACCCAGCACAGTTTGCCTTAGAGAATAGTCAAGAGGAATTTAACGAACTACGCAAAGAGGATTTGTTCGCGCTGTGTAAATTCCTACAAATTAAAGTTAAAACATCTTTGAGAAAGGAAGAAATTAAGAAACTCATTATTAAACATTTTGTTAGCAAACAAATTTTGGATGAAAGTGATTTTTATTTAACTGAGAAAACAGCTGATGAATTGGAAATAAGGAAACTAGAATTGCAAAATCAGCTGGAATTAAAGAAATTAGAATTAGAAAAAGAGGAAAGATAGAAAGAAAGACAGTTTCAGTTAGAGAGGGAAAAGTTAAAAAAAGACAAAGAATTAGAGAGAGAAAAGTTAGAAAAAGACAGAGAATTAGAGAGAGAAAGGGAAGAAAGTCAGTTTCAGTTAGAAATGAAGCATATGAAATTACAGTGTCAAACATGTCCTCCTGCACATGCATCTGTACAATCACAATCAAAATTTGATGCGTCTCGTCAAATACGTCTCGCCCACCATTTCAAGAAAAAGAAGTTGATAAATGCATTTAGAGAAAATTGTTGAAAATTTAAACTGGCCAAAAGAAAATTGGAGTTCAAAGTGTTTTGATCGGAAAGGCAAGCGGCGTTTACACTCAATTGACGGTAGAGCAAGCATTTAATTATGATACAGTGAAGGATTTAATCCTTAAAGGTTATGAATTAGTTCCTGAAGCCTATAGACAAAAGTTTCGTAGTCGTGAAAAAGAAAACTCTGTAGAATTTGCTCGTTCAAAAGAAGTTATTTGATAGGTGGTGTGCCTCGGTTAAAATTGACAACCAATTTGAAAGCCTTAGACAGCTTATGCTGGTAGAGGAATTTAAAAGATGTATCCATGGTGATATTAGAACATATCTTGATGAAAAGAATGCCAACACTTTAGACAAGACAGCACGTTTTGCTGACGAATACGCTTTGACACATAAATTATCATTTGTCAATGCTGTTAAGCCAAGATCATTCCAGTCTAATCTCTCAGGTAACAAACGCAGTTCTTTCGCAGAGCCTAAAACTTTTAACCCCAGTTACAAAGGTCAAACACAAAGTCTCAGTCACCCACTTTTAACACTCAAAATTAGTCTCCCGTTTGCAATTATTGTAAGAAGAAAGGTCTTTTAACGGCTAATTGTTTTAAATTGAAAAGAAAACAACACGATCGAGCCTTTCAAAAGCCCAGTGGTTTCCACAATTCAAGATCTACACCCAAGCAGGTTAGTGACGTTCATAGTGTATATGACGTTAACATGGCCAGGGACACTGTTCCTATTAGTTCTATCAAGGATAAGGTTGACAGCTTTTCAGATCCTGTTATGGAGATTTTTGAACCATTTATCCACAATGGTTTTGTGTCACTTTCAAGTGAGTTGTCTAATGCTACTCCTGTGAAGATTTTGCGAGACACGGGCGCGTCCCAGTCTCTTTTGTTGGCAGATACTTTGCCGTTTTCTGACTCTTCGTCTGCAGACAGTAATGTCCCGATTAAAGGGGTAGATTCTGTAAATTATACACCCGTTCTGCTCCATAACGTACATCTGTCTTCCGACTTGAGTTCTGGGCCTGTTACGGTGGGTATTAAAGGTAGTTTACAATTTGAGGGTGTTCAATTACTTCTTGGAAATGATCTTGCGGGTGATAAGGTCGGGGCTAACCCGATTGTAACTGACAAGTCTTGTTTGGATCAGATCCATGATCCAGTTGAAGACGAAAGTCAAAGTTTGTATCCTGCTTGTACAGTTACTAGAGCCATCAGTAAATTGGCTGAGGAGTCTGAAAAGTCTCTTAATGATGCCGTCATCGATGACGTTTGTTTGGCCGACACTTTCGTGCGTTTAAATGATGAGGCTGATAAGCCACATTTTGATAGCAAATTGGAATGTTCTAATGACAAAATTTCAAAATTACGGCCGGTTAATGAACAGCATAGTGACAAGGACATTTCCAAGTTGTTTGACAGGGCAGTAGATGAATGTGATGTAACTCAAGAGCCTATGTGTTACTTTTGCGCATATGACGACCGCCAGATGTGTCACCTGATGATGAGTGGGCAGTTAAGTATCAGTTTGTAGTACCAAATTTATATCGTTCAGATATCCTCAGACTAGCCCATGAAACGCCTCTTTCAGGCCATTTAGGTGTTAACAAAATTCTAAATCATTTCTATTGGCCAAATTTAAAGAAAGATGTTACGAAATTTTGTAGGTCATGCCATACATGTCAAATGGTAGGAAAACCAAACCAAACCATACCAAAGGCCCCCCTACAACCAATCCCTGCATTTGAAGAAGCATTTAGTAGGGTGATTATAGATTGTGTTGGTCCATTACCAAAAACAAAGCCAGGCAATCAATACATGTTAACAGTCCTGTGTGCTTCAACCAGATTCCCTAAGGCCATTCCTTTACGGAATATTAAGGCAAAAACTATTGTTAAGGCCTTAGTTAAGTTTTTCACACTTGTCGGCCTACCCCGGTCCGTTCAGTCTGATCAGGGATCTAATTTCATGTCAGGAATTTTTCAACAAGTTATGCATGAATTGGGAATAAAGCAGTACAAATCATCTGTATACCACCCAGAAAGCCAAGGCGCATTAGAAAAACGAGCTTTCATTGAACCCACCCACTGCCCCCAGGGGCATGTCCCCACCCTAGGGAATCTGAGCCGACCCTCATCTCCCCACCATATGGAGATCGCGTGCCCTTTCTATACTACTCATCGAGCACTACTCATTGCGCATGCGCAGTCCGTGAAATGCCATCAATCCTGGGAACTGGGAATATGCTCTTACAAAAAAAAAGAAAAAAGAAAAGAATCCAAAACCTTATTGGATCCAAATCCTAAAATACTTTTGGATCAAATTATCATGGACTTTCAAAATCCTATCAGAATGTTTTAAACCCTTCATGACAGACTATTGAACCCCATATGATCGACTCTTATTTGTTTTTTAGGAAATATGATACTTTGCAAAGTGTAACTATGAGAATTCTGCTCTGGCTACAAGGATCATAAAGAGCAGACACCGCGATGAAATTACCTTGCCTGTGTCTACCGATTCTGACACGAATCACAGTTAGAGAAAATAGATAGCATCACCAGTTCTTGACGTAAAACGCTGAACATTCTACGATCAACGATGGCAAAACTTGGTAAGGGAGAGAAGCTTTCCGGATCAACCAAGTTGATAGGAAATTTGGGACAGCGAAACCTTCATTGTTATTCAAGTGTTCCAGTTATTGTTCATATCAATTAAAATTGAACTGTTTATACAGCATACAGGGAGAGATGAAACAGTCATGCAGAATCAACTAGAATATACGTTGATAGATAAATGATAGATGAATTATATCGCGCCGTTAAAGTTTGTCTGTTAAGGCACCATATAAAGCTCTCACCCAAGAAATGTGGGTATAACCAATGAAATAAAATTCATAATGAGTTTAGGTAAGGCTATATTGATACAAGATGGCCGATGATACGAGATGAAAATGCGGATGTAGCCACTGGGATAAAATTTATCATGTGTTTTGTTAAAAATATATTGACAAAACTAGGTTTCAGATGGCGGCCATTTTAAAATATAAACTGGCTGCCATTTAAATGAGCCTATAGTGCCACCAGCTGATGCTTTGATCCTGTAAATGTGGGTGTAGCCACTGGAATAATGTTCCTGATTCGTTTAGGTAAAGAGATTTGGCGAAAATAGGTTTCAGGTGGCGGCCATTTTAATATCCAAAATGGTCACCCTTGAACTGTTGAAGAAAAAATGGAAACATCGAAATTCGTTATCTACACAAAAGTAGAATGTAAAAGGGGAGTTCTGAAACAGGGAAACCGGGGAAGTCTATTACGTCACTAAATTTTTAAAAAAAAAATAGCTCACTAGGTCACCATATGTAGGTCACCAAGTCCCCAAGTAGGTCACCATAGGTCACCATAAGTAAGTATGTCCCCATAAATACGTCACCATATCCTCATAACTAGGTCGGGATGACCTTATATAATTAACTAGGTCGAGACGACCTTTGTAACTAGGTTAGTAGGTCTAAGTGACGTCAAAAATAGGATGAGGCGACGTTTTTTAGTCTCGCTATATGGGTTATGGGTGTTGAAACTCTTAGAAGAAGGGACCCTCGACGTTGAATGGTCGAGCAGTGCTGGATTACCATTATACAGAAGAGTGATTTGTGCGCGTCAACAAGGATTGTAAAGTTTACACCGGTATAGCATTGAACAGTAAGACTATATTTCACACATTTATTTGCTGTATTAACCTTACTTAAATTGTATATGATTTTAGTATTGTAAATAAATATTTGATTGTTAATCCTTGACTTCACGCCCAGTTTTGTCCATGTCGTGTTACCGTACCTATATGGATCATGAGCTACAGACTAGTCCCATCAGACCACTATGTGTCTACTTCTGTACATGGATTTGCACTTTGACTTCGTCAGCTTCACATGGTTGCATAACCAACGTTTTGTAATGGCCGCCCTCTAGGATTCTAAGATAGCCACCGACTGAAACCTGTCTATCTATTAACGATGAGCGTATCTCTGTTGCTTTTTCGTAAGTGTCTATCCGCATTGGGTACAGCCAATCCAATCTTTGTATGTATGAACAAATCATCGAATACCATATTGCTTGAAAGTTCACATTCCCTAATTCCATTTTAATCAACTTTCTCCAACCAGAGTTTGAGAAAGCTTCTCTTCTTCATCAAGCTTTGTTATTGTTGATAACAGAATACGTTTTTTTTGGACAGATATGTTCTCTCATCATGAGTCCTATCATGAGTATATTCGTCATAAATTTAGCTAAGTAACACTTCCAAACACATGTGCCCATTTATCACGACTGACGCTGTTTCACGCTGTCGTGAATTTGTTCCAAGTGTTCGGAAAACCCGTCATCTCGCGTCCTTTACGCTCGCAACAATTGCTCCTTTGGCCTTTGCATCGAAGATGCCTCTATATGCTACTAGTTTGAGAAAGCACAATCCATTAACTGAACTTTACCATATAGTTCATGGTACAATTGGGATGGCTTTCAGAAATGCTCGAATACAGCTATTGCAATGCGTCCTGTCATATCAGAGGCTGATATGGCATGCCACTTTATCACGATTGCTATTTCCTGTACACAGTAATGCTGCTTCGCGTTCGTGATCAGATCTTCAACGCAGATGAAGTAGGAAGTCCGATATCTCACGAGCAGATACTAAATAATCTCAACTCTCGACAGTGCCAGACTGCTGTCGTCGAATTCTGTTCTGCTGATAAGTCTGCTTAAAGCGCTTGAACTAGAGCGTGAAATGCCATCAATCCTGGGAACTGGGAATATGCTCTTACAAAAAATAAAGAAGAAAAAAAGAATCCAAAACCTTATTGGATCCAAATCCTAAAATACTTCTGAATCAAATTATCATGGACTTTCAAAATCCTATCAGAATGTTTTAAACCCTTCATGACAGACTATTGAACCCCATATGATCGACTCTTATTTGTTTGTTAGGTAATATGATACTTTGCAAAGTGTAACTATGAGAATTCTGCTCTGGCTACAAGGATCATAAAGAGCAGACACCCCGATGAAATTACCTTGCCTGTGTCTACCGATTCCGACAGGAATCACAGTTAGAGAAAATAGATAGCATCACCAGTTCTTGACGTAAAACGCTGAACATTCTACGATCAACGATGGCAAAACTTGGTAAGGGAGAGAAGCTTTCGGGATCAACCAAGTTGATAGGAAATTTGGGACAGCGAAACCTTCAAGTGTTCCAGTTATTGTTCATATCAATTAAAATTGAACTGTTTATACAGCATACAGGGAGAGATGAAACAGTCATGCAGAATCAACTAGAATATACGTTGATAGATAAATGATAGATGAATTATATCGCGCCATTAAAGTATGTCTGTTAAGGCACCATATAAAGCTCTCACCCAAGAAATGTGGGTATAACCAATGAAATAAAATTCATAATGAGTTTAGGTAAGGCTATATTGATACAAGATGGCCGATGATACGAGATGAAAATGCGGATGTAGCCACTGGGATAAAATTTATCATGTGTTTTGTTAAAAATATATTGACAAAACTAGGTTTCAGATGGCGGCCATTTTAAAATATAAACTGGCTGCCATTTAAATGAGCCTATAGTGCCACCAGCTGATGCTTTGATCCTGTAAATGTGGGTGTAGCCACTGGAATAATGTTCCTGATTCGTTTAGGTAAAGAGATTTAGCGAAAATAGGTTTCAGGTGGCGGCCATTTTAATATCCAAAATGGTCACCCTTGAACTGTTGAAGAAAAAATGGAAACATCGAAATTCGTTATCTACACAAAAGTAGAATGTAAAAGGGGAGTTCTGAAACAGGGAAGCCGGGGAAGTCTATTACGTCACTAAAAAAAATATATAAAAAATAGGTCACTAGGTCACCATATGTAGGTCACCAAGTCCCCAAGTAGGTCACCATAGGTCACATAAGTAAGTATGTCCCCATAAATACGTCACCATATCCTCATAACTAGGTCGGGATGACCTTATATAATTAACTAGGTCGAGACGACCTTTGTAACTAGGTTAGTAGGTCCAAGTGACGTCAAAAATAGGATGAGGCGACGTTTTTTAGTCTCGCTATATGTGTTATGGGTGTTGAAACTCTTAGAAGAAGGGACCCTCGACGTTGAATGGTTGAGCAGTGCTGGATTACCATTATACAGAAGAGTGATTTGTGCGCGTCAACAAGGATTGTAAAGTTTACACCGGTATAGCATTGAACAGTAAGACTATATTTCACACATTTATTTGTTGTATTAGCCTTACTTAAATTGTATATGATTTTAGTATTGTAAATAAATATTTGATTGTTAATCCTTGACTTCACACGTCTTTCTGTTACGGTAAAGCTGCGTAACAAATTCTCAAATTTGTGAAGATCAAGAATTTCGATGTGGATTTCAATATGGCCACCATCTGAGGCTCAGTTTTGTCCATATCGTGTTACCGTACCTATATGGATCATGAGCTACAGACTAGTCCCATCAGACCACTATATGTCTACTTCTGTACATGTATTTGCACTTTGACTTCGTCAGCTTCACATGGTTGCATAACCAACGTTTTGTAATGGCCGCCCTCTAGGATTCTAAGATAGCCACCGACTGAAACCTGTCTATCTATTAACGATGAGCGTATCTCTGTTGCTTTTTCGTAAGTGTCTATCCGCATTGGGTACAACCAATCCAAACTTTGTATGTATGAACAAATCATCGAATACCATATTGCTTGAAAGTTCACATTCCCTAATTCCATTTTAATCAACTTTCTCCAACCAGAGTTTGAGAAAGCTTCTCTTCTTCATCAAGCTTTGTTATTGTTGATAACAGAATACGTTTTTTTTGGACAGATATGTTCTCTCATCATGAGTCCTATCATGAGTATATTCGTCATAAATTTAGCTAAGTAACACTTCCAACATGTCCAAACACATCTGCCCATTTATCACGACTGACGCTGTTTCACGCTGTCGTCAATTTGTTCCAAGTGTTCGAAAAAACCGTCATCTCGCGTCCTTTCGCTCGCAACAATTGCTCCTTTGGCGTTTGCATCGAAGATGCCTCTATATGCTACTAGTTTGAGAAAGCACAATCCATTAACTGAACGTTACCACATAGTTTATAGTACAATTGGGATGGCTTTCAGAAATGCTCGAATACAGCTATTGCAATGCGTCCTGTCATATCAGAGGCTGATATGGCATGCCACTTTATCACGATTGCTATTTCCTGTACACAGTAATGCTGCTTCGCATTCGTGATCAGATCTTCAACGCAGATGAAGTAGGAAGTCCGATATCTCACGAGCAGATACTGAATAATCTCAACTCTCGACAGTGCTAGACTGCTGTCGTCGAATTCTGTTCTGCAGATAAGTCTGCTTAAAGCGCTTGAACTAGAGCGTGAAATGCCATCAATCCTGGGAACTGGGAATATGCTCTTACAAAAAAAAAGAAAAAAGAAAAGAATCCAAAACCTTATTGGATCCAAATCCTAAAATACTTTTGGATCAAATTATCATGGACTTTCAAAATCCTATCAGAATGTTTCAAACCCTTCATGACAGACTATTGAACCCCATATGATCGACTCTTATTTGTTTTTTAGGAAATATGATACTTTGCAAAGTGTAACTATGAGAATTCTGCTCTGGCTACAAGGATCATAAAGCGCAGACACAATTACCTTGCCTGTGTCTACCGATTCCGACACAGTTAGAGAAAATAGATAGCATCACCAGTTCTTGACGTAAAACGCTGAACATTCTACGATCAACGATGGCAAAACTTGGTAAGGGAGAGAAGCTTTCGGGATCAACCAAGTTGATAGGAAATTTGGGACAGCGAAACCTTCATTGTTATTCAAGTGTTCCAGAGATTGTTCATATCAATTAAAATTGAACTGTTTATACAGCATACAGGGAGAGATGAAACAGTCATGCAGAATCAACTAGAATATACGTTGATAGATAAATGATAGATGAATTATATCGCGCCATTAAAGTATGTCTGTTAAGGCACCATATAAAGCTCTCACACAAGAAATGTGGGTATAACCAATGAAATAAAATTCATAATGGGTTTAGGTAAGGCTATATTGATACAAGATGGCCGATGATACGAGATGAAAATGCGGATGTAGCCACTGGGATAAAATTTATTATGTGTTTTGTTAAAAATATATTGACAAAACTAGGTTTCAGATGGCGGTCATTTTAAAATATAAACTGGCTGCCATTTAAATGAGCCCATAGTGCCACCAGCTGATGCTTTGATCCTGTAACTGTGAGTGTAGCCACTGGAATAATGTTCCTGATTCGTTTAGGTAAAGAGATTTGGCGAAAATAGGTTTCAGGTGGCGGCCATTTTAATATCCAAAATGGCCACCCTTGAACTGTTGATGAAAAAATGGAAACATCGAAATTCGTTATCTACACAAAAGTAGAATGTAAAAGGGGAGTTCTGAAACAGGGAAGCCGGGGAAGTCTATTACGTCACTAAAAAAATAATAAAAAAAATAGGTCACTAGGTCACCATATGTAGGTCACCAAGTCCCCAAGTAGGTCACCATAGGTCACCATAAGTAAGTAAGTGTGTCCCCATAAATACGTCACCATATCCTCATAACTAGGTCGGGATGACCTTATATAATTAACTAGGTCGAGACGACCTTTGTAACTAGGTTAGTAGGTCCAAGTGACGTCAAAAATAGGACGAGGTGACGTTTTTTAGTCTCGCTATATGGGCTATGGGTGTTGAAACTCTTAGAAGAAGGGACCCTCGACGTTGAATGGTTGAACTCGCGTTGTATGGTGATACAGCCAATGGTAGCCCGTCTGCGAATCTATAAGGCTAGCCCACACGGCACCATCTTCTACATTTCACCATGAACACTACGCAGTCCACGCTGACCGATGTAAATTTTGAAACCCACGATGGCGATATTCTAGCCGAAGCGTTACGTAGAACCAACGTTCAACTCCATGCTGTTATCGATACACCCCAAGGTGGGACCAATGAGGCCTCTCAATACCAACGCATGCGTTGTGATCTTATCACGCTTTTAGATGACACCCAATTGCTGACCCGATTATGTCTTCTACTGCATAAGAAACAGACAGGATCCGAAGACGATACCAACACAACTACCCGTGCCCAGAATCTGCTGACATTGCATGTAGCATTTCAAAGCTTTATGGAGACCCAGCTGGAAACTGCAAATTATCTTCTTCAATCGACTTTGAGTGACAGTGAGGACTCCGAAAACGTCCATTCCCAACAAAGACCCCTGTAATTCTCTTTACGACATTATATATTGTCATACCTATATCATAACTCTATGAGAGGAATTTTTGCATTCCTTTACAAACTGTTGAACGCATCACTACTGTCGCTTTATCATGTCAGCAGAAGATAATTTTGACTATGCTGATATGTGGATTAAATTTTATCAAGACCAGAGTAGAGCTTACTTATAGGAGGAAATTTGCGAGATTGGAGGACAGAGAGTGCATTCTCCTCCAATCTCTCTTAATATTGCACAAGGCAACAGTACGGTGAACTCGACTAATAATTCAGGTACAAGATAAATGACAGTTGAACTAATTTTACCTGCACAGCGAGATGTGGAGCAGAACTCTTCAGACAGCGTCACGAAGTAAGCGTGCAAGCGCCAGTAAAGGGAACGCGAAAAGAAGAAGAAGAGGAGGAGGAGGAGGAGAAGAATAGTATAAAATATAGAGAGAAATGATATCATAATTAATCTACGTTTTGGCAGAGAAGCGTCAACATGACAAACAAGTGTACGGTGTGTCAGAAAGCATTCTCGCGTCCAGATAACCTGATCAGACATCGACTTATACACCAACAGCGGACTCAGTCGATAAAAGCAGAACATCCGTATAAACCTAATAGCGAGACTCCATCTATGGCTCTCTCTAGAGCACCACAACATCTATTTACTATGATCGTCAGGGGCCCGACTGGTTGTCAATGGCAGTCAGCCTATGAATCTACAAGTCTGAAAAATGTAAACTTCCCCGGTATACCTCATGACATAGGCGAAGAGTATTACTTCGACCCCGACCAAACCAACGTTATTGTTCTGGACGATTTGATGGGTGAGGTAAAGCGCGAAGAAAAACTCGCCGACCTATTCACCAAAGGGTCGCATCACAGAAATTTGTCCATAATTTATCTGACTCAGAATCTCTTCCCTCAAGGCAAGGCATCTCGAGATATCACGCTAAACTGCCAGTACTTCGTTCTATTCAGTAATCCTATTGGTAGGCAGCAAATTAGCACGTTCGGGAGACGGATCTTTCCTCAGTATATGACACATTTCATGGCAAAATTTCACGAAGACACATCTCGTTCATACGGATATCTGTTCATCGATTTAAAACCTCATACAGCGGAAAATGACAGACTGTCTACCAATTACAACACATATAAGGGAAGTGGGAAGCGGTGCCGACATACTGACAGAGCCACATGACTTCACAGAAAAGTCTTCCGTTTAACCTATTCTAAAGCACATACCAAGAATCTAACGATTCGTGATATGTGTTGTATCTCAGGTACGCTTTTATTGTACCTGTTCATGTGGCAACTTGGATGATATGACCACACGGCCCCCAGCACCGGCATAATCGGTATGAGACACAAATCTAGAGAGCTATGATGGAAATGAAAATAAACGAAATGTAATATCAGGCGATGAGGAACTCGTGAAAGAAGAAGAGCTACAACAACTGCCAAATTCATATTTGATCCAACCCCAATTCATATTCCATGACTATTTCTCGAGAAATAAGCGACATACGCGCTCGCGGATTGTGGCGTTGTATTCCTCGTGTCGGGGTCTACCGTACAGCTCCGATACGAATTTATCGTATCTTCGTAAGTTTCGGCGCTATTCGGCGTCGAAATATACTCTGTTTACTTATTTAACCAGACATGGAATGCGGGAACTCGAAAAATAGGTGGACCGGAAGTGACGTTGATAAAATAGAAAAGTCTCTATAACTGCGGTCATTTGACAGTCATACGTCATTATCACCTCAATATTTCATATATAAGGACGAGTTACCTTAACGTATCATACTCCAGCTACTATTCGAACGCATCACCCATAGCACGATGGAAGAGGTCCACCGGCAAGCAATTTGCGAAAATAGTTTGATTCTCATCAAAAAGATAACAAGTGAGGAGGAGGAGGAGGAGGAGGAGGAGGAGGTGGAGGAGTTGGTGTGTGTGTGGTGGTGGTGGAGGAGGAGGAGGAGGAGTGTGTGTGTGTGTATGTGCGTGTGTGTGTGTGGTGCTGATGGAGGAGGAGGAGGAGGAGCTGGAGTAGGAGGAGGAGTGTGTGTGTGTGTGTAGTGGAGGAGGAGGAGGAGGAGGAGGAGGAGGAGTGTGAAGAGGAGGAGGAGGACTTATATGACTAGTATGAAATAGAGGCAAAGTAATACGAAGATTGCCAAATAATAGCTTTATTCATCAACTCATAGCACTGCTTTACAAATAAAGAGAGAAAACTGCTTATATGAAATATATGTTGTACATATCATTTCGACATCTAGCCTTCCATTCAATGTTTATCTGCAAATATTTCTACTGGGGTCTTTATTCCGAGTCCTCGCTCTCACCGTCATTAATCAACTTATCGAATAAACATTTCCGCATCTTAATCGTCTGTCTGAGTGCTTCCTCGTATTCTATGTCGTATATCGTTTGCAGACGCCTCGTTGTGTTCAAAATCTCGTTATGAATATAATCAGTTCGTAGCTTTTGTATGTTCACGAGCAGATTGTATTTTTTACGTATTTTTTGTATGTCGTTGTTTTCTTTCGTCAATGTCAACCTTACAATCTCTTGCGATAGCTTTACCGAACATGTTTTTTCACACGTTATATTTGACCTGTTTCCGCAAGTGGGTAGGTTGATCTATTTCCCCAGGATGGATGAGTTCGTCATCTGAAGGGTATTTTCTCTTTCGTCGTTCCATTTCATTCCCTTTCCTATGGATCATCTGCTTCTGCTGGGACTCGTCACCATTTTCATTCAGTTTGAACCACGGTGCATCCGTCCTCGTATATAATCCCTCTCCCACTTGTTCATTCCTCTTAGCGGACCATTCTGGATCGTGAGATGGTATGCGTTGAATTTGAGCTGATGGAATATGAATTGGGGTTGGACGAGGTGGCAGTTGTTGTAGCTCTTCTTCTTTCATGAGTTCCTCATCGCCTGATATTACATTGGTAGACAGTCTGTCATTTTCCGCTGTATCGGGTTTTAAATCGATGAAGAGATATCCGTACGAACGAGATGTGTCTTCGTGAAATTTTGCCATGAAATGTGTCATAACCCGAGGAAAGATCCGTCTCCCGAACGTGCTAATTTGCTGTCTATCAATAGTATTACTGAAAAGAACGAAGTACTGGCAGTTTAGAGTGATATCTCGAGATGCCTTGCCTTGAGGGAAGAGATTCTGAGTCAGATAAATTATGGACAAATTTCTGTGATGCGACCCTTTGGTGAATAGGTCGGCGATTTTTTCTTCGCGCTTTACCTCACCCATCAAATCGTCCAGAACAATAACGTTGGTTTGGTCGGGGTCGAAGTAATACTCTTCGCCTATGTCATGAGGTATACCGGGGAAGTTTACATTTTTCAGACTTGTAGATTCATAGGCTGACTGCCATTGACTGTAACACAATACGATGCGTGTTGGAGAGGGATCGATATTAGCACGCTCCAAAAATTTCATTACCCATGAGGTCTACCCACAACCAGTCGGGCCGCTGACGATCATAGTAAATGGATGTTGTGGTGCTCTTGGGAGAGTCATTAGGTTTATACGGATGTTCTGCTTTTATCGATTGAGTCCCCTGGTGGTGTATAAGTCGATGGCTGATCAGGTTATCTGGACGCGAGAATGTTTTCTGACACACCGTGCACTTGTTTGTCATGTTGACGCTTCTCTGCCAAAACGTAGATTAATTCTGATATTATTTCTCTCTATATTTTATACTCTCCTCCTCCTCCTCCTCCTCCTCCTCCTCCTCATCTTCCTTCTCATCTTTCCGCGTTTCCTTTACTGGCGCTTGCACGCTTACTTTGTGACGTAGTCTACAGAGTTCTGCTTTAGCCTGCTCCACAAATAACTGTGCCGGTGAAATTAGTTCAACTGTCATTTCTCTTGTATGTGAATTATTAGTCGAGTTCACCGTACTGTTGCCTTGTGTGATATTGAGAGAGATTGGAGGAGAATGTACTCTCTGTCCTCCAATCTCACAAATTTTCTCTTTTAAGTAAGCTCTACTCTGGCCTGATAAAATTTAATCCACATATGAGCATAGTCAAGACTGTCTTCTGCTGACATGATAAAGCGACAGTAGCGATGCGTTCAACAGTTTGTAAAGGAATGCAAAAATTCCTCTCATAGAGTTATGATATAGGTATGACAACATGGACTGTCGTAAAGGAAATTACAGAGGTCATTATTGGGAATGGACGTTTTCGGAGTCCTCGCTGTCACTCAAAGTCGATTGAAGAAGATACTTTGCCGTTTCCAGCTGGGTATCCATAAAGCTTGGAAATGCTGCATGCAATGTCAGCAGATTCTGGGCACGGGTAGTTGTGTTCCTATCTGTCTTCGGATCCTATCTGTTTCTTATGCAGTAGAAGACATACTCGGGTCAGCAATTGGATGTCATCTAAGAGCGTGATAAGATCACAACGCATGCGTTGGTATTGAGAGGCCTCATTGGTCCCACCTTGGGGTGTATCGATACTAGCATGGAGTTGAACGTTGGTTCTACGTAACGCTTCGGCTAGAATATCCCCATCGTGGGTTTCAAAGTTTACATCGGTCAGCGTGGAATGCGTAGTGTTCATGGTGAAATGTAGAAGATGGTGCCGTGTGGGCTAGCCTTATAGATTCGCAGACGGGCTACCATTGGCTGTATCACCATACAACGCGTGTTCAACCATTCAACGTCGAGGGTCCCTTCTTCTCAGAGTTTCAACACCCATAACTCATACAGCGAGACTAAAAAACGTCATCTCATCCTATTTATGACGTCACATCGACCTACTAACCTAGTTACAAAGATCGTCTCGACCTAGTTAATTATATAAGGCCATTCCGACCTATTTATGAGGATATGGTGACCTATTTATGGGGACATGCTTACTTACTTATGGTGACCTATGGTGACCTACTTATGGGGACCGGGTGACCTACATATGGTGACCAAGTTATGTTGACCTACTTTTGGTGACCTAGTGACCTTTTTATAAACAAAAAAAAATTTCAATGACGTAATAGGCTTCCCCGGCTTCCCTGTTTCAGAACTCCCCTTTTACATTCTACTCGTAAATTTTAGAATTACTTTAGCTTTGTTGCTTAGAATGTACCCAAAACGCCCAAACTGACACAAGCCTGCGGATTAACAGCAAATAAAATAAATTCAAAAAAATAAATAAATAAAAAATAAAAAATAAAAAATAAAAAATAAAAAATAAAATAAAATAAAAACAATTGTGACGACAGCATCAACAAATTGCCACAAGCCTGTGGATGAACAGTAAAACAATGGTGCCGACAGTATCAACAATGAAAGGTAATCAGTTAGAGCCATCACCAATGCCATGATCACCATTAAATGTTGATGTCCGTCATAATTGCCGAAAACTCCATCGAATGCTCAAAGTGTCTCATATAGTAGGCCGGCCAAAGACACGAAATGTAACTTTTGATGCCATTGTTTGTTACAAATGGGTACCCATGCTAAATTAGTTCTTTGTGTCCTAGGGTTCAATGTGGGAGGGGATACCACCCAGATTTTGGACGTTAAAGGTCATTTCGGGGTCACTTTTGAGGTTAAATAAGGTCGAAATTGGTAAAATTACAAGCGTCTAGTCCGTCATTCATAAACCAGCAGTCGTCCATTAGAGAATATCCGCGTCCATAATCCAAAGACCTATTCCATATTCCATATAACAGTATTAGCACCAAATTCAAAAAGACAATCATAGTATACATAAACATAGGCTTGTTTCCTGCAAGAGAGAAGCGGTCAACAGTTTTCAATGATGCCGGCAAGACATCATGATGTTCCAAAAATATCAAATCCTCGCATGGACGCTTGGGTGGCCCATGAATTGAACGTTCATGGCGCAGTAAAGCATCTTCCCGATTAAATGACCGTGCGCAGGTTATACAAGCATACAGCCCGTCGGTGTGGGTGGCCGTGTCGTGGCGACGTAAATTGTCTAGACGAGTAAACTGCTTCTGGCAAGTTGTGCAAGTGAACATCTTGGTGGTTGACAGAGTGTCTGATGAAACGGCCAGGCCGCTTTCCTTTTATAGCACGCTAGCTGGTGATCTATTTTTAGCACACTCAGTTCAACTACCCCAAGTCGAGGACCGAGAAGTACTGGTGTACCACTGAGCCGCATTGCGCGCGTGTGTGTGTGTGTGTGGGGGGGGCAGTGGATTTTACAGCCGGGATCTTGTCAATATCCGGGTTTCCAAGTGGGGTTTTCCCGTCGTTCCTCCGTCTTCCATCCGGGTACTGTGGTTTTACATCCGGGTCCTCAGCTTGCATCCAGGTTTTTCATGAGCCACATTGCGTGCGTGTGTGTGTTTGTGTTTGAGTCCAATCGTGCACCATGTCGAATTACGTTCTCTCCGAAAACTTCCTCTCATTGCATCAATATGCTCAGATCCATTCAATATAAACACAACCAAGAGACATCAACACCAACAGGCACATTGCGTAATACACTTTTTATTATCCTCACAGCACCACCACCACCACTACCACCACCACCACCACCTAGCGTTGCCGCCGTCAACGATCAGCGTATAGACATATAGAGTATGTATGACATGTTATGGTTTTCATCAGTGCATGGGTGAAGCATTCAGCCTATGATGTAGTCGGTCAGCTTGGTGACGAAAAACGTGACATTGGTCATCCTCTCTACGACCCACTGGGTATTGGGGCGTTGTTGTTGGGCCCATTCCAAGGGATCTACGGTGTCCAGTTTCTCCAGCATCGTCTCTAGCGACGTCTTATCCGTGATGGTAACGGGTTGGTCAAATACCCGGATGCTACTGCTCGGGTAAAAGTATCGGACTTGGTCTGCCTCCTTATGCTGTAGCACATAACCAAACGCCAGATTCAACGGGAAGGCCGTAGTTTGATCGTTGAAGATGGCTTTCACGTAGCTGCGTAGATGGGCGAGGTCGGTCAGTCGGAAATTGTAGATATCTTGAATAAGGCGATGACGGTGGAAGCGGTGCCGGATCATGGGCCAATGGCGCCGATAGATGTCACTCACTGGATGATTGTCGTGTAACAGATCGCTAGGAACATTTATGGGTTCGTCCGCGAAGTGTACTTTGCCCTCTACGTCGTACAAAATCTGGCTCAAGGTCTTGTCGTCGGAATTTGACTGTTGAATTAGGGCGACATCATCATCATCGGCCCTCATGCGATGGGTGGGAGTTCCCTCTGTCTCGATACTGGTGCCTACGGGCTTCTCTACCAGCAAATGTGGCTGCGGAATAGGGTGTCGTGTGCGTTGGTGTCGCAGCAACTGACTGGTCAGTTTGAAAAGCCGACCACATTCTTCGCATGGACGCTTGGGTACATGGCGTGCACGTGTGTGGTGCTGTAAATGACCGGGCGCTGAAACGACAGTGTACATATCGTACAGCTATACCGGGCGGTTCCTTCGTGCTTGGTAGCCTCATGGCGGCGCAAGTCGTGCAGACGAGTGAATGATTTCGAGCACGTAGTACAAGTGAACATCTTGGTGGTTGACAGAGTGTCTGATGAAACGGCCGGGCCGCTTCCCTTTTATAGCACGCTAGCTGGTGATCTATTTTTAGCACACTCTACCCCAAGTCGAGGATCGAGACTGGTGTACTGGTGTACGACTGAGCCGCATTGCGCGCGCGCGTGTGTGTGTGTGTGTGTGTGTGTGTGTGTATGTGGGCTGTGGATTTTACATCCGGGATCTTGTCAACATCCGGGTTTCCAAGTGGGTTTTTCCCGTCGTTCCTCCGTCTTCCATCCGGGTACTGTGGTTTTACATCCGGGTCCCATCTTACAGCCGGGTTTTGGACACCTGCTGACCGCAATAATTTGCATATGACCTCTGTGAGGTCACTTCCGCTTCCGTTCACGTGACCGGAACTGACCTTTGGCCCCTGAGCGCGCTAACAATACCGGATAAAAATTGCGCGCAGGGGCCAAAGGTCAGTTCCGGTCAGCAGGTGCCCAAAACCCGCACACGTACGCAAACACACACACGTACGCAATGTGGCTCATGAAAAACCTGGATGCAAGCTGAGGACCCGGATGTAAACCATAGTAACCGGATGGAAGACGGAGGAACGACGGGAAAACCCCACTTGGAAACGTGGATGTTGACAAGTACAATCCACTGCCCCCCCCCACACACACACACACACGCGCGCGCAATGCGGCTCAGTCGTACACCAGTACTTCTCGGTCCTCGACTTGGGGTAGTTGAACTGAGTGTGCTAAAAATAGATCACCAGCTAGCGTGCTATAAAAGGAAAGCGGCCTGGCTGTTTCATCAGACACTCTGTCAACCACCAAGATGTTCACTTGCACAACTTGCCAGAAGCAGTTTACTCGTCTAGACAATTTACGTCGCCACGACACGGCCATCCACAACG
Source organism: Hanleya hanleyi (assembly GCA_036873755.1). NCBI lineage: Eukaryota > Metazoa > Mollusca > Polyplacophora > Lepidopleurida > Hanleyidae > Hanleya > Hanleya hanleyi. Next base: position 146,267 of record JAVTVY010041467.1, on the reverse strand, counting down.
ACGGACTGTATACTTGTATAACCTGCGCACGGTCATTTAATCGGGAAGATGCTTTCCTGCGCTATGAACGTTCAATTCATGGGCCACCCAAGCGTCCATGCGAGGATTGTGGTCGGCTTTTCAAACTGACCAGTCAGTTGCTGCGACACCAACGTTTGATTCATGCCCCGGTCCCATGGCATGAGCGACAACTTCCTACTGAAGAGGAGCCGCGGAAGGTCAGACCCAGTTAAGATAAGCCCGGGGAGATGAACGCCACTGGTGATGCGATGAAGGAGAGCCCACCTATACCCACAGTTCAGAAGAGCCTGGATATCCAGGAGGACCCCAGCGTTACGGTTTCGAGTCAAACGCCTGACAACATCGAACATTTTCTGGGCGATCTCTTACAGGACAACCATCCAGTGAGTGACATCGATCGGCGCCATTGGTCCATGACACGGCACTTTTTCCACCCTCATGGCCCTATTCAAGATATTTACAATTTCCCACTGACCAACCGCACCCGTCTACGCAGCTACGTGGAAGCCATCTTCAAAGATCAAACTACGGCCTTCAAATTGAATGTCGCTTTCGGGTACATCTTGCGTCACAAAAAGACGGACCAGTTACGGTATTATTATCCCGGCAATAATATCTATGTGTCTGACCAGCCGTTCACCATCATTAACCGAAGGTCACTAGAGACGATGATGGAGATACTGGACACCGTGGATGCCTTGAGATGGGCACATCGTCAACGCCCCAACATACAATGGGTGGTAGAGAGGGTAACCAATGTCACGTTTTTCCTTACCAAGCTGACCGACCACCGCCATCGGTTGAATGCGTCACCCGTGCACTGATGAATACCATAACATGCCGCACCATACTCTCTATGTCTACATGCTGATCGTTGACTTGAGCTCAGTAAACACTTGTACCTAATGTGATGGTGCGTTAAATACTAACACATGGTGTTTGATATTTCAATTTGTTTTGCTGTGAACATACTAAACATACCCAGGGCGGCTCCCCCAGCCTGGGTATGATGTAACATTGGGGATAATAAACTATATAAACATTGCTGAACTTGTTGTTATTCACGACAACCGCTATCCGATTGTATAATACAGAACATATATGGTACAATACAGGAAACATATGGTATAATACAGCACAGATTTGGTATAATACAGGACAGATACTGTATAATACAGCACAGATTTGGTATAATACAGAACATATATTGTATAATACAGGACAAATATGGTACAATACAGGACATATTTGTTATAATACAAGACAGATATTGTATAACACGGGACAGATATTGCATAATACAGCACAGATATTGCATAATACAGCACAGATATGGTGTAATTCAGGACAGATATGGTATAATACAGCACAGATATGGTATAATAGAGGGCAAATATTGTATAATACAGCACAGATTTGGTATAATACAGGACATATATGGTACAATACAGGACAGATATAGTATAATTCAGCACAGATTGGTATAATACAAGACAGATACTGTATAATACGCATGACAGATATGGATGGTCCATCTCTACACCAAATACCCTCCTGCACTGCTGTATAATACAGCACAGATTTGGTATAATACAGAACATATATTGTATAATACAGGACAAATATGGTACAATACAGGACATATTTGCTATAATACAAGACAGATATTGTATAACACGAGACAGATATTGCATAATACAGCACAGATATTGCATAATACAGCACAGATATGGTGTAATTCAGGACAGATATGGTATAATACAGCACAGATTTGGTATAATACAGGACAGATACCGTATAATACAGCACAGATTTGGTATAATACAGAACATATATTGTATAATACAGGACAAATATGGTGCAATACAGGACATATTTGCTATAATACAAGACAGATATTGTATAACACGGGACAGATATGGTATAATAGAGGGCAAATATTGTATAATACAGCACAAATTTGGTATAATACAGGACAGATACTGTATAATACGCATGACAGATATGGATGGTCCATCTCTATACCAAATACCCTCCTGCACTGCCCCAAAATGCCCACTTTCGCTACTACTCGTACTGATGACGTCACAGATGCTGTGGACATCCCTTAAAATCGTGGTCTCCACCCCGAAGGTTACAAGATGACACCCCACAGGACGCATTCGGACCAAGGATGGTCCATCTCTACACCAAATACCTTCCTTCACTACCCCAAAATTCCCACTTTCGCTACTACTCGTACTGATGACGTCACCGATAACGTCAAAGATGCTGTGAACATTCCTCAAATCGGGGTCTACACCCCGAGAGCTACAAAATGACACCTCCCACGACGCATTCGGACCAAGGATGGTCCATCTCTACCCTAAATACCTTCCTTCCCTGCCCCAAAATGCCCACTTTCGCTACTACTCCTACAAATGACGTCACCGATGACGTCACAGATGACGTGAACATCCCTCAAATCGGGATGTACACCCCGAGAGCTACAAGATGACACCTTCCAGGACACAATCGGACCAAGGATGGTCCCTCTCGACCCAAATACCTTCCTGTACTGCCCCAAAATGGCCACTTTACGTACTACAACCAACTGCGCATGCGCAGATTGACGCGACTTGCACTTAAAAACACGCCATTCTGACTCTAACCCACACAAGCTTCACTTTGACACCTTCCACGACCCATTCGGACCCATAGTGGTCCATCTCTACCCCAAACACACACCCACATACCCCCCAACATGCCTGCTTTCTATACTACGGCCAGACTGCGCATGCGCAGACTATTGAAAACGGACGAACCATTAGTCGATACATTACAAACTCCACGGGAGCTTCAAAATAAGACCTCATACGACACCATAGGATCATAAGGGGCTCACCTAGACCCCAAAACGTTCACCCCGTATGGGCCTATACCTCCATAGCCATGCAGCATAGGCCTATGGGCCTACCCAGGCCTCGGTGAACTTTTTCCAAAAATTTCACCGCTTCGCTCCGGGACCCTTCCCATCGTGTTCTAAATGACGAGACGTGAAAAACAAATCCAAACAGCCCATATCACAATGAACGTATGTGAATTTCCCAGGTTGAACCTATACCCCCATATAGCCAGTATGGGACTATATGGGCTATATGGTACTTTTCCAAATATTTCACCGTTGCGCTCCGAGACCCTTCCCATCGTGTTCTAAATGACGAGACGTGAAAAACGAGACCCCACAACCCATATCACAATGAACGTGTGTGAATTTCCCAGGTTGAACCTATACCCCCATATAGCCAGTATGGACTATATGCAGACCTCGGTGACTTTTTCCAAAAATTTCACCGATTCGCTCCGGGACCCTTCCCATCGTGTTTTTCTTGGTGAGACGAGAAAAACGAGACCCCACAAGCCATAGTAAAGCCCACGAAAAAAATTGACCATCCCCATACCCCATACAGGCATTTTCCCTTATATTGTATAATACAGACCCCTATTGTAGGGGTAAAGTCTGTGTTCCGCTTTTTATAGTTTCGGGAAAAAATCCTAATTTTACATGCACCCACCCCATTAATTTGATAGGCAGGCCCCGATAAGCCCGGGGACCGATATTAGCCCTTTTGGCTAGGGTTGATAGGGGTTTTCCCCTATTTTAGGGGTAAAGTCCGTGTTCCGCTTTTTATAGTTTCGGAAACAAATCCTAATTTTACATGCACCCACCCCATTGACTTGATAGGCAGGCCCCGATAAGCCCGGGGACCGATATTAGCCCTTTTGGCTAGGGTTGATAGGGGTTTTCCCCTATTTTAGGGGTAAAGTCCGTGTTCCGCTTTTTATAGTTTCGGGGAAAAATCCTAATTTTACATGCACCCACCCCATTGACTTGATAGGCAGGTCCCAATAAGCCCGGGGACCGATATTAGCCCTTTTGGCTAGGGTTGATAGGTGTTTTCCCCTGGCTTAAGGGTAAAGTCCGTGTTCCGCTTTTTATAGTTTCGGGACAAAATCCTAATTTTACATGCACCCACCCATGACTGGATGCCCCTTCACGAATGCTTCACTTTGATACCTCACTCGACGCAATCGGACCATGCAGCGTATTTGAAGTCTGGGGACTACTTTTTCTCCGCGGAAGCTTTTTCCCGCGACCGCATCACCGCCAGACCGCATCACCGCGGATGAATACATGCCCAGGGGCCCTTTGCCGGAACTATAGTCACCCAGAGTTACCTCCCCCTAGATTGGAACTCTTCTGTGCTGGAGGTAGTTTTTGGTCTCTTGGCCTGGTGGCGCCCCATCCTCCACGTGACCTCCACAAAACAGAGTTATTTCCCTGGAAAACGCATGCCTTCGTCCCCTTTCCCTACTACTTATTCCATTTCATATCTAGCTAGTAGGTTATCAACAACGTACCCGTCATACATCCTATACATATCCTTCTGTCTAAATCGTTAATTCATACCACCTTCAAGCCAACGGAAAACAGCCAGGCCCAAGCAAAGATGAAGTCACAAAGATAATACTTGTTTAGGGTCAGGCCGTGCCTCACCAGTGCACATGATACTTCCTGTCCAGCTTCAAATCATTTCTTCTAGATAAAATTTATATCTTCTTAACGAACATTGGCTATTCCACTTAGGGAAGAAAATTTTTGACAATCTACACCTTATGGACTCCTAATCCATAAATTCCACAGGTCCCACTATTTCAAAGGTCCAGCGTGTACGGATGTGTTGCCATAGCCATGCTAAACAAGCTCTTTAATTCCTAGCTGATTGAACGTCCTGACAGCAATAATTATATAACTGCTGTCTAAATCAACCTATAATCATTTTGTATTATAAATGTTTATAGGCCTTCCAAGAATTATCCCTGAATCAGCTGAAGTCAACGTCATCCTGAACTCACATTACTGGTGACACTGGCGAATCTAACCATTTTTACCTGGTATGTTCGTCACCAATTCTGGGAAAGAATACCTTCTACCATATAAATGACTGCGACCAGACCCAAATAATCACTCCCTACCATAGCTGATGACAAAGTTATCCTTTTCTTTCTCGAAGAACTCTATCTCTCTGTGGAACATTACAGACCACAACGCTTCAGACGAAAACCCACCAAAATCTCGACAGAAGCTCAAGCATCCGGACATAAACCAATCAACTGAGACGAGTCAAAATCAGTCTACGACCAAGCAATTGAAAACATTCTTTGTTTTCGCAAAGAACTGAATTTAAAGTAACGTGTGAAGATAAACGACTGAAAGTAACCTTACACACAGCTACGAATTTGATCTCCACTCAACCAGAGAAAAAAATAAAACCGGAAAAAGCATCCAACGGATCCAACCTATCATACTCGATGCCATCAAAACAGCAAGTGAAGTGCAAAGCCACAGAATGTCCTCTTTCAAAGATACGTTTCTTAACTACGTCATGAACGCAACAACTTTAACATACCTATGTTAATGCCATCAAGCATCCTGTATCTACCCATATTCATCAATTCTGAGGGCTCAAGATACTGATGATACAAACACACAACAAGGAAACAGACCGCCAGCTGATGATGACGCGATGAACTTCTGCTTCCGGCGGGAATGGTCACGTTTTTCTTCTTGTCTCTGTGGGAATTTGGCTTTTCAAATTGTAAAATACCTAGCTGTTAGCCTACAGTGAACACCGATCTTGCGCCTACAAGTGGATATTGGTGGTATTGGTTCGTTAAAAGCCTTTGTTGAGCTTTCTTTGCCCTGTTGCTCTAAAATTCAGTCCTCTTGAAACCGCTCGCGTAACAACAGCGATGGCGCCCTTGAATACGTCCACTACAGCGTGAGGTAAGTAAATCGGTCCCAACGACAAAGCAATGGTTTGTGATTTTTGTTCATGGCGGTTGTGGCTGAAATGTGCTAAAGTTTCCTCCGAATTCTACAACACCTTGAACACGCCAAAGAACTTCAAGCTGAAAGTGTAATGTGGTTTTGTTCCGGCTGTACACGAGCTCTCCCCGGAGTGGGACAGATGATCTCAGTGAACGAGAAAATGGAGGACAGATAGGACGTGATGGAAAAAACTTCCAGGAGCTTCAGGGGCAGATTAGAGATATTAACACTCGTTTAGTAAATCCTAGTACTCCGATCATGTTAGACGACACAGATAATTTCACATTGGAAAAACTGATTGAGGAAGCTGTAGCAGAATCTAGACAGCGTGAACTTAAGAAGAACAATTTGATATTTCAGGGCCTTGACGAGTCAATTGGCAGGGACTCTCTAGAGTGAAGGTCCAACGACATGGCTGCTGTGACTCGCATCATTAATGACATTTTTGTTGAGGAAATGAACAAAACTAAAGGAGAAATAGTGCTGATCATTATTATCAAACTCAAAAATAAGGACTTCACATCTCTTGTGCTGTTATCCTCAATCACATCGTAGCGAAAACGATTCAATGAAGCGGAAGTCTTCTTGGTCGGCAAAGCAGAACGAGCCATGGGTCAAATGAATAAAAGATCCCCAGCTCGGGAAAGCAACGCCAGTATTCTTATGCCATTTCCGTGACAAAATGAGAACCTTTTTGGAGTAAATATAGGCAAATAGTGGCTGATTTGTCAGTGCTAGGACCAAATGGCCAATGCTAAATATGACGGGGTCGACTTACCACAGCTGGTAGTTATGACCAAATTGACTTTCGAGATGCAATAAATTATAAATAGAAGAAAGGAAATTTATATAGATTTAATTACATGTTCTTTTTTCAAAATCTAGACATCAGTTCAAATCTGGATTGCTCGCATTTATGCTTCAGTCATTTATGTATAAATTCACTTCCTATCAGTCTGGAACCACATGAAATTAATAATAATCTTAAAAACTCAGATGTTTGGGCCACACACAAAGAATATCCAAAATGCCTTTTGCATTTTTAACTTTAATGAGCCAAAACAAAAATCTGACAACTGAGCCATTAATTAATCTGACTGTTAATGCCTTCACGTGTCTATTGTCAGTCACAGTTGAAGCACATACTTTCACTTAATTTCATTTTCAGTATCTCCAGGATTATAACTTTGTGATCTTCATTCATATTCAGATTAGAGGTCTTGTGGGTAGCAAGGAACATGGATTACAGGCATCAACTATTAGCTAGTCACCCGCCACACACCAAATAGTTTCTCTGGCATTTCGCGCGGTGTGACTTAGATGTATGGCCTCCAACTCTATTGGAAGATAGTCCTTGATTTCTGTAAGTTGCCACTGTAATGTTTCACTAAATAGATAACAGTTTGAGTGAGTCAACTTCCATCTGTTTCCACGTTCCATAGTTGTTAATGTAGCAGAGATCAGCAAATAACCATCAGATATGTTGTCATTGAATTTTATTCTTATTTTTATTCTATGGTGTGTTTTGACAAGTGTTGTCTGTTTACAAACATTGCATTCATGGAATTGAAATCAGACACAGAATATATTCCTCAATGTTATTTATGAGTTTTCTCAGTAATAATAATTGTTTACAAGTAATATGTGCATTTTCTGATTACTGCCAACAAAACGTTGATGAGATGGAGATCCATCCAATTGAACTAACATATATTCTCTATATAAGAGCTGTGTATACCATAAACACCTCTATGTTATATTTTTGGAAGTATTGTGTACATATTGTGTGTATTGCTGTCACTTATTATAGGATTAAACATGTCTTTGATCTTTGTATCAACATCAAATTTTAATACATGTGATAGATTACTGGAATGACCCACTGATTACATGGGGAAGTTAACCACTGCCATGAAGGAATATTTTACCAAATTTAGTCTAAATGGAGCAGCTTGTAAACAAATTATGTTTTGTCAGATTTCGAATTTAATTTTACTTGATTTTTAAGTTTTAATTTAAAACACTTCATAAAAAATGAATTAAAATCAGAAAAAAATAATTTAAAATAGTGTTTAAAATATCTATTCAATGCTTTATACTTCTTAGTATAGGCAGAAGATGTCTACTTGATGCTTTTAACAAGATGAAAAAAAATTTGTACAGGTTAGTGAGATATTGTACTTTTCACTTGTACTGCAGTCTTAAGTCATATGGGGCAAAATGAGGGACATATATAAAGGGGGTACCCTTGGTATATAGGCTGTAAAATCTCTATCTCTGAATAGTTTTGTCTGCACTTTCTCAGGATAGTTTGGGGATGGGTATTGTTTTTTTCAGATGAGAGCATTCTTTATTTCAACTATGGTTCCATAACTGACAGGCATCAGATCCAAATTAATCACTTCCGGGTCGGAGCCCTCGAACTACATTGTTGAGAAATTTGGGAGCAGATCATTCTGGATTTTATGAGCTGTGATTTTTCAGTATTTCTGTTACATCTGATATTTCAAATTGCAGCTGAGGCTCCAAACTGTACTTCCTGGTGTTGATTTGTGCCACTTTGAGGAAGGCATGGCGGATGGAGACATGATCATTGAGGGATGAGAAGGCTCCCTGTTTACAAATTGAATGACATTCGGTAACACGGGTCAGCTGTCAATGGCGGGAATTTGAAATTTCCATGGCCAACTTCAGTCAAGACTTCAACAGTTAATGTCCCACAAGGTGAATATTGTCATGCCAAGTGGGTGTATGCATCGAGAGTCTTCTGGATTTTTTGTGATTTTTTATGCTAATACATAACAAGTAACAAAATTATTAGTGATCTGATGCCACGTAAGCAAATCGGAAGTGCGCACTTCACACTGCAGCTTCTCTTTTCTCTACCGTTAAGGAATTTGCAGTTTGTATACCATCAAAGTCAGTTATTGATTTTTATAACGCTCCAACGTAGTCGAATAATTAAAATGGACAGACTTTAGGTTAATGATATTTTGAGCTAGAAATTGAAGTTGGGAATATTGTCATTAAAAAGGAGCTGTATGAGTCTGTCTCACATTTCAGTATGAACATCCTTGACCGAGTCTTCTGACAACGTTGAACATGTGTCCTAACATATACACTGACAAACAGTGAATCATATGTGAGCTTACATGCGTGACACACGAACTTCTTCCTCTACAAGCGATGTATTTAATAAAAAAATGCACGATAAAACTTGCATAAATTGAGTCGAGTGAAGTTTGACATGCAAGGATTTAGTCATGAATATTTCACTTAACCCTACAAGTTCATAAAGGCAGCCATTCTCACGTAATGCATGGTTGCTGAACATGTGAAGTGATGCGTCTTTTATTCTCCAAAAGAATGTTTATCCATACAAAAATAAAATTCTGGATACGCATAAACGAAGACGGAAGATTTGAACCAATGCATATGCTAACAAGAAAATTCATACAACAGGTGTTGTATGAAAAAGAGCGATTTCTCCTAAAAAAAAGCAGCCTGAACTAAGTCATATCGACAGAACAAGAACATATCCAGCGAGCGCATTTTATCGGACACCAATGGAATATCTTGTAGTCCGTGAGCTACTAGGGGTCACCTTGCAGCCCCCCCCCCCCCGCTCCCACAGCCACTACAGAGCAAAACTATGTTTTTCATATACTTTAGGACATGTCAAATAAGAAACAACTTGTTAACAGTGGATAAACTGGAACTCACTACTCCTTTAATCAGTTTGAAATTACCCCCCGTGTTAAAAACTACAATTTTTGTGACAATAAGAGTAGGGTTACAAGAATAGTATTATCTTCCACACTTATTATCCAATCTTTATAATGTTGGTCACATATTATTCCGCATTGATTGCTGCATCAAATATTTACAAGATATTATTACTATTTGTTGGGTATGACACACAGGGATCATAGAAACATATCGCTTGTCCAAAACTACATTTTTTCGGAAAATGGGGATAGGGGGACTATAATAATCCTATCTTCTACAATAATTATCCAATCTTTATAATGTTGATTATATTTATTCAGCGGTGATTACTGCATCAGATATTGCCATGGTTATGTCAATAACGGTAGCTATGACGTCACACGGGGAGCGTATATAAACATCGCATGTCAAAACAGTACTGAAATATCACCAAGAAATATCAAAAGTACAAGAATACACTCTCAATTACATGTTTAGCGTTAGAACACTAAAAGCGAGGTTCTGTTTGAGCACACGTTCCGGCCTAATCGCGTTTAGGCTGTGACCACATGGAGTTTAGGTTATAAACGCATAGACGTTTAGGTTATAAACACATAGGTCTTTTAAATCTAAACACATCGGTTTAAATCCTAAACGTCTATGCGTTTATAACCTAAACTCCATGTGTTCACAGCCTAAACGCGATTAGGCCGGAACGTGTGCTCAAACAGAACCTCGCTTTTAGTGTTCTAACGCTAAACATGTAATTGAGAGTGTAGTCATACTTTTTCATAATAATTCCCCAGCATGTTTGGTGTTCATCGCATATCAGTCGCCAGTGATAAGTGCGTCACAATTTCCATTGGATTGTTACTAAGTTAAGGTATGATGTCACAGAGGGAGCGAATAGAAATATCGCCTACCGAAACAATAATATAGTCATATCTTCTATAAAGGTCAGCCAGTATGTTAACCAGTCGTCCTTTTATCACATAGTATTTAGCAATACAAGCTGCATGAGATAATACCGATGTGCCAATAGTATATGTTGCGCAGCACGTTATGCAGGGGTCATATATAAATATCAACTGGCATAAATACGATTCTCGAAAAACACAAACTATGTGACAGAGTGTTGGATTAGTATAATTTCAATCTAATGACGTTAAATTGTTCAGTGCCGGTGTGATGGTTAAGAGTGTCCTGGGGATTAAAGTCCCTTTTCATATCCCTTTCTATTGCAACTAAGGACGGACACTTATCTCAAATGTGGAGAAAAATGTCCTACCTGGGTTAAGAGATAGAAGCTGGACCCTCGTAGCCACCGAACATTCTTAGCCTCCACACCGGTTTCTGTCTGACAATACCAGTTTTGATGTTCTTTAAAGTGACCCTTTCTCCATTGAGGGGTCCTCTCTAAATGTCAAAGGAGATTTCTTTGTTAGTACAATAATCCATCGATTATTTGCAAACATATTTACAGAATAATATTATCCAAACAACATTGATATTTATGACTGGATACACTGGATACATTATCGTTTTGTTTATCACTCAGACATCTGCAATGATGCCTCCTATATGTACATGTGATCCGACATTATGTATGTCTACTGGTCATTTGAGAGAAGGAAAGCCTAGACTAATCCTCATCACTGTCACTTCCATCGGCAGGAGCGTCTGACGATTCGGCATCATCATCTCTGATTTGCTCGTCTGTTTCATCCTCTGACAATGGTTCCTCGAGAGAATCGACCAGTCCCGGGGGCTGGTCACACCATTTTGGTTCCAACCTGCCCTCTACCAAAATCCATCCGTTGTCAGCTGTCGGTTCTGGGATGTCTACATGTGGAATATGCACCGGTTTCCATATTCCAACTTGGAAATTCACCCGCTTGATATGCTCCCAGTGACAAGTTCTTGGTGGAGGAAAGCTGGCCAGGTCGATGCACTTTTTAGGGTCAATTGTTTCGCCACCACCGCATGTCTGTTTGAGCATTATCAGACGTAGCTCGTTAATGTCTCTGATTGGCGTTGATCGATAAAGCTGACATGCTAGTTCTTCAAGTTCTTTGAAAAGTTCGTCTTGCACTACCCAGGATTGCCCAAGCCTGCTCAACGTTTGCTGGAGTTTCGGATTCTTCTGAATTGTCGTGATTGGTTTAACTTTGACTTTTGAAACACCATCGTCAGATATTAAATGATATTATTTAACATCTGACGATGGTGCTTCAGTGCAATCCTCAGAACTGGAATCCCTGAAGTCCAATCAAGAGGCGACCGATTCGAGAATGGTATTGCACGGTGCTTTTGCTGGTCAACAAAATTATGAATTCGCCCGTGTTAGCAACCCAGATACTGACGTTTTCTTCACTCTCCTGCATTATGCCGCCAGCCTCAAACCCCAAATAATGTTCGATACAGGAACTGGGAACACGAGAAGACTTCTGAATGTCTCCAAAATGGCACGTGACTTCACACCACTATACTGCGACGCTCTCTTGTGCCTTCATGCCTTCACAGGGTGTGGCACAACCAGCGTCTTCAAAGGCATCGGCAAAGTCAAACCAATCAAGACAATTCAGAAGAATCAAAAATTCCAGCGAACGTTGAGCAAGCTTGGGCAATCCTGGAAAGTGCCAGACGAACTTTTCAAAGAACTTGAAGAACTAGCATGTCAGCTTTATCGATCAACGCCAATCAGAGACATTAACGAGCTACGCCTGATAACGCTCAAACAGACATGCGGTGGTGGCGAAACAATTGACCCTAAAAAGTTCACCGACCTGGCCAGATTTCTTCCACTAAAAACTTGTCTCTGGGAGAATATCAAGCGGGTGAATTTCCAAGTTGGAATATGAAAATGGGCGCATATTCCAGATATAGACATCCCAGAACCGACAGCTGACAACGGATGTATTTTGGTAGATGGCAGGTTAGAACCAAAATGGTGTGACAGGGATATAATGTCCCCGAGACTGGTCATTGTCAGAGGATGGAACAGATGAGCAAATCAGCGATGATGATGCCGAATAGTCAGACGCTCCTGCCGATGGAAGTGACAGTGATGAGGATTAGTCTAGGCTTTCCTTCTCTCAAATGACCAGTAGACATACATAATGTCGGATCACATGTACATGTAGGAGGCATCATTGTAGATGTCTAAGTGATGAAAGAATACGATGAGGTATTCAGTGTATCCTGTCATAAATATCAATATTGTTTGGATAATATTATTCTGTAAATATGTTTGCAAATAATCGATGGACTATTGTGCTGACAAAGAAATGTGTGCATATCTCCTTTGACATTTGGAGAGGACTCCTCAATGGAGAAAGGGTCACTTTAAAGAACATCAAAACTGGTATTATCAGACAGAAACCGGCACTGAACAATTTAACGTAATTAGATTGAAATTATGCTAATCCAACACTCTGTCACATAGTTTGTGTTTTTCGAGGATCGTATTATGAACGAAATTTGTAGTTTTTAACACAGGTGGTAATTTCAAACTGATTAAAGCGGTATCGACTGTTAACAAGTTGTTTCTTAAATGACATGTCCTAAAGTACATAAAAAACATAGTTTCGCTCTGTATGTAAGGGGGGGGGGGGGTGGGATAGGGGGAAAGGTGACCCCTAGTAGCACACGGACTATCTTGGATTGATGCGAAAACCTTCAAAGATCCCCTCCTCTGAAATCGCTGTACCAATCAAGCTGAGGTCTGAGATAGAAGAGTTGGGAGCACGGAGATCGGATATCGGAGATGAGAGAGTTGGGAGCTCGAAGCTCGGAGATGAGAGAGTTGGGAGCTCGAAACTCGGGGATGAGAGAGTTGGGAGCTCGAAGCTCGGGATGAGAGAGTTGGGAGCTCGAATCTCGGGGATGAGAGAGTTGGGAGCTCGAAGCTCGAAGACGAGAGAGTTGGGAGCTCGAAGCTCGGGGATGAGAGACTTGGGAGCTCGAAGCTCGGGGATGAGAGAGTTGGACGTTCAGGGATGAGACATGTGGGAACTCGAAACTCGAAGATGAGAGAGATGGAAGCCGGAGATGAGAGATCGGAGAGTTGGGATCTCTGACCTCGGGATGGGGCAGTTGGGAGCTCGGCGCTCGGAGCTCAGAGCTAGGAAGCTCGGGAGATCAAAGCGCTGAACTCTTGAGTTCGGGAGCTCGAAGCGCTGAGTTCGGGAGCGTGGGAGCTCGAAGCTCGGAAGCTCGGAGCACGGGAGGTCGGAGCTCCTAGCCCTATGAGCTCGGACATAGGGACCCCGGATCTACACGATAACAGGTACATACAAGTAAAAAAAACAACGCTAGGATATAAAATGACGTTATGAAGACGCGGTACAAGTGCAATTCGTACTTTTTGAAGCGATGTCAGAGAGTTTCCAAGCTTATTGTTTCTACTGATCCGCACATTCAACAACGTCGCTTCTTGTCGCGTATCGTTTCAGTTTGACGTGTCTCACGTTTGTGTATGGTGCGAATGTGTCTGAGTAGGCTATCGTGTCGTGAGCAAATTTTGTCATAAATTCAGCAGGTATTTGATGGTACACCGCGCACTTATTCGAATTTAACCACATAGACATGACTAATGTCTGTTCAGCTTTGGTGTCTTCTTTTCATTTGTCTTTCAACGGCGAATATGGACTTTATCCTCACCACGAAAGAGGTCGTAATGGACATTGATTATACGATTAGCGATCAGGTCGTGGATCACAACGATTTAGTCTGTCAATTTCACCCAGCCATCGCGCTTTAAACGTACGGTCTTTATACTGGGCAAAGGGTCGGAATCGGTCACATCTTTATTCTCGGTAATATACACTTAGGCATGCCCGTTAGAGTTCCCCACATTTGCGAAAACGTTGTATCACAAATGGAACATGATGCTGATTGGTTGTTAACGGGTATTAACGGGAGTGGGAGATGTTAAGGCAACTCGCCTTTATATACAATTTCAAGACTGTACACTGTGCATGTGGGTTCTATCAACATTGTGTTTTTTTGTCTATTTTTCATATTCTTTACTTCAACTGCAGCAAGTTCATTAAAGTTTCACTCACAGTTGCAACGCCAACCCAATTTTAAGCATTACGCTCTCATTGGATGCAGTTTCAAACAATTTCAACACTAGCCTTTCGACCTTCGATCTATCACCTCTAACCTTCGATCTTGATCTTCTGACTTCATTCTTCCTTATTAAGTAGCAAGTAGCATAATAGTAGGTCTAATTCCGCTTAAGACGGTGCTAGGGGTCGTGTGGATACTTAGTCTCCACTTGAACAGCTGCAATAAAAGCGCGGCTGAGATAATAAGGCTACGTCCGGGAATCCACCGTATTCTCGGGTCTGAATGTTAGGTGCCGAGGGATGCTTTCCTGTAGTCATATGGTTGCTTTTTAGTCGCCAGACGTCGTCAATTTTCCCCACCTCTTGCATATCGCTCCAATACCCCCCGACGACTGCTGACGGTCTGAGGTCGCCAAATTGAATCTGCATTTTGGCAGATTCTGGATGGCAGAGGAAGGGAAATTCTACAAATTACAGCACGATACAAGCGGATCAAAAATACCTATATATTTCAAGGAAGTGTCATACTTGAAATAAAACAACACAATATACGGATCGCTTAAGATGAAATAAGGTGAACTGAGTTGGAAAGTCAAATTTTCCACGCCTCGTGGAAGTTGAAATAATACATAACAAATAACAATGCTAAAGAAGAGATCCACATCCACATTTGAATAGTGTATCAGTGACGGAACAAGGTCTGTATACAATGTAATCGATGGAATGTCCTCATTGCATGATACGTATGCCTATATACAAAGGTGGAATAGGTTTTTTGTCTAACACATATTTTGCATCCACAATGAATAGTTTACCAATAACACAACAAGGTGTCTATACAATATAATCGGTGATATGTCCTCATTGCATGGCATATGGGTCTATATACAAAGGTGGATTTGGTTTGAAAAGTTTAGAACAATTATTCTTGTCTAACACATATTTTTCATCCACATTGAATAGTGTAAATAGTAGACAGAGTTCGGTGGAAGCGGTCTAGAAGTGAGGCTCTTTGGAAGGGGGGAGAAGGGCAGCGGGTCGCGCAGGTGGTGCGGGTCGTCCAGACGAGTTTTTTACGGCGCAAAGCCAGTGGAAGGGGCATCGTGTCGCGCAGACGACAGGACTCGTCTAGAGGACGAGGCAATTTTCGGCGCGGGTCGAAGAAAGGAGCACGGAGCATCTATACAGAAAACTGGATTTAAAGTAGGATTTAACGCGTCGTAATGTGCAATTATTGTTTTCTAACACCACATCATTTCTAAGTTAAACGCAAAGTTACTTTAAAAGCATGCAAATAGTATGTAAACTTACGGAATCCCTTATTTTACAGGTACAAAACGGTACACTGCCACCAGGCTTTCATCTGTAATTTTACAGACTTGCATAAAAATAATGGAACCAAAGACGGATAAATCGTCACCAAATTTGAATCGTCTGCCAAGTATATGTGAGAGTAAAAAAGCACTTCTAGGAATGCTTAATATGAATTAATACCACATACCTTAAAAAAAATAAAATAAACCTACAGCCTGCATTATTCTAAAGAGAACTGGGGAAATCTTATTCTTGGCTCTGTGAGAGATACATTTATCTCAGTGCTGACCTATCTGCCAACTTGGTATCGAACTGACTTCAAAATGTGAGGTTGCGTCCACGTTTCAAGAAAATATGAAGATGTGGTCACCCCGAAGGAATTGTTGAACCTCTCCTGTTCGTACTTATTTACCTCACCCAGATACTGTAGCTGAAAAAAGTGCATTCCATACAATTGCTTTCTACTGTCTCCTTCTATGTCAGCAGTATGATAACGGATTTATTCTTTAGAAATTCTGGTCAGTCGCGATACAGGTCGATCACTGAAGATTTGAAAAAACGTCATTAATAGGCTAAACTTGTTAACTACAAATTCGTAGAGTGGATTCGTCATACATGTATAATCGTTAGTTTGCATTACTCTGCCATATACAAGGACAGTTTCATTATAATTATTTCCACGATATATATAATTATGCATACATCGATGTAAATAATTTTCATACATATTGCCGGATAATGTACACTATTGAATTCTTTACATGCATCCTTGTACGTGCTGCCAGGTATGTGTCGGCCATGAACCGGTCACGTTAACTGCCGTTAACTGTGACCCATGAAAGTATCCCAAAGGTTAACCCGGCTTGAAGGTTCACAGTTAAATATGTCTTCCAGGTAAATATTTTAGGACAGATTTAGGGAACATGTCTTGTTAGAATATTTCTCTCAACGAAATGTCGTTTGGTCAACAAACCAAACAATGACCGCCTCGCCCAGGAACGCTCAAGAAGCAACAGGAACTTGATAATGTGATGTCTAGCACTGTAATATCACTTGTATTTTTATCGCTTCATGTAAGCGTCCTGTCTGTGTCCGGTGTGCTGTTCTCAGTATTGTATAGGGTGGATGGAGGGTGTCTGGTTCCATGCTGCTTCGAAGATTTTTTCGTTGAAGTAAGAGAAACGCAACTTGGTTGGGTGGTGCTTAGTTAGTTCGTCGCGATATGACTGGAATAATGTTAAAAGCGACGTTAAATCCTATTCACTCACTCGAAAATCGAGGTCACTTGGTCTAGAAAGCCCCCATCCTGGCTTACTGTAGTGAGATGAATGATATGATTTTATCACCGGGACGACAACACTATCGCGAGGAGAGACTTATCTTTCAAATCCTCAGCAAAAATCCAGCAATCTCGAGTAATATCGCGAGATATACGAACACTACATATACGAACATTATTACCCGCTCAGAACGCTCGTCTGAAACGCGGTAACGCCATAACGCCCTGTCCTAGCCCTTATCGCCCGTCTCAACGCCGTAACGCCCTATATTAACGCCCTTTGGCGTCAGAGAGAGAGAAAGAGAGAGCGAGGGAGAGAGAGAGAGAGAGAGAGAGAGAGAGAGAGAGAGAGAGAGAATCCAACAAGGGTTGCGTTTTCATAAATTGTATTGTCCCCGCATGATACATCATATCCAAGCTCGGATAGCCGCTTTGGACATGTCCACCGCGTTTTTTACGGCCTCTCCGGGTGGTAATCCTACATTATCTTCTAAGTAGCTCTTGATTTTCATGATGGACCTGTGCCTAAGATATTTTTCATAGAGCGCTATGTGAGATTTATGATTCTGGGTTGCATGTTGATGAACGCATTCTGTGAGGTCTCTTCATCCTGTCCTTCTGTCTGGATAGCAGCAGCGTGGGTATCAATAGCCTTATCCACAATGCGGTCCCAAAATTACGGTTCCCTACCGTTCATGTCTGGATCGCTCAAGCTTTCGCTTTTCATAAAACGAGCTAATGCTGTCAGCGTCAGAGAACGAGCTCTCATCCTGTAACGAGCTATCACTGCTATCGCCAGAGAAAGAGTTCTCAGTATCCGTATCAATGGACAAACTCCCAGTGTCTACATTAGAGACCTAATTGGCGTCTTCGCCATTGACTTTTTGCGCCTCAGAGTCTTCATACCCGTGTTTATTCTTCTTGTGTCGCATCATATCGTAGTATCTGGTGAACGCGTGTTCGCACTCATAACAGGTATAACCCATGTTGACGGTTGAACGTCGACTGAGCACGTCTTTCGGATACGCTTGCTTTCATAGACGTAACAACAGTAACGCCCGCCAACGCCTAGCTTAACACTTCAACGCCCTGGTGAAAAAGCACAGAAGCACGTGGATTTAAATATCCCATGGAACTGACACTAATTCATCGAATTGCAGTGACTGCCGTCAACGCCCGTCGTTACGCCTTAACGCCCTATCTTAACGCCTTGACGCCCGTCTCAACCCCTTAACGCCCTATCGTAACGCCTTAGTTGCAGCGACTTCTAAGGGCGTTAATATAGGGCGTTACGTCGTTGGAACGGGCGTTAATGCGTTAGGATAGGACGTTATTGCGTTACCGCGTTTACGGCGGGCGTTAACGGTGGGTAATAATTCGTGTTCTTATATCTCGCGACTGCTGATCGTTTCTCTCGCGAGAGAATATGTCTCTCTTCTACCAGTTTATGATACGAGGTATCCTACGCTAGTATGATTTGACGACGTCTGTCTAACAAATGCCTGATCCGTTGTATTCCTCCTCTGAATACCGCGAGTGATTTTTACGAAATGATTTCGGTTCGTTACGTCGAAAAAACTCCGACAAATTTTTAATAATTGCCAATCGCGCCGGGTTGAATGAAATTCCATGCACTGGAAAAAACCCGACTTGGATATAAATCGAAGCCACAGCTGTATTGTACTGATCGAAATACACGCGTTCATTGCGTCGAAGTTGACGGCGTATTCGGGAATTAAATAGAGTCGCTAGCCCCATGAAAACGAGGTGATCCTACGTGCCAGAGCTACTCACCATACCGACGTACCAGGGTTGTAGCTTATGTATTTAGCCTGTATATTGATAGGGAGATATTTAGTTAATTGTGCCCCTGAAAAATTTGGCGCCCGAAAAGGGGGAAGATAAAGATATACAAACGTTCGTTTACACTAGAACTACACATTGAAAATGTGTATATAGACGCGAATTTAATGACACTTGAATATATTTGGTGATCGTCTTAGTTATGGTGGAGAATAAAAGGAATGAAAGTACTTTTCTAATCGTGTCGAGATTTGTTCCTGAAGATTTGAAAGATAAATATCTTCTCACGGCAGTGTTGGTGATAAAATCATAGGCATTCATCTCACTGCAGTAAGCCAGGGTAGGGGTTTTCGAGACCAAGTGACCTCGATTTTTATATTCAGTCTCGCCAACATGAATAACAGGGCCGTATTGTCTTTTATTCAGAGAAACATTCTAACAAGACAGGTTAAATCTTGGATAATAATTACTTAAAAGACATCTTTAACTGTGAACCTTCAAGCCTGGTTAAGCTATGGGAAACATTCATGGATCACAGTTAGCAGAAGTTAACGTGGCCGGCCTATGACTGACACAAAAGTGGCTGCACGTACAAGGCGAATGTAAAGAATTCAATAATATACATTATCCGACAATATACATGAAAAATATTTACGGACATGTTGCATAAGTCTATATATAGCCGAAATAATTATAATAAAACTGTCTTTGTGTATGGCAGAGTAATACAAGGTAAGGATTATACATGTATGACAATCCACTGTCTGAAATTGTAGTGAACAAGTTTAAACTATTATTGAGGTGTTTTAAAGCGTCCATGATCGACCTGTATCGTGACTGACAATGATTTCTAAAAAATAAATCCGTTGCTACATTATTGATATAGAAGGGGCAATTAGACAGCTATTTTATGAAATGCACGTTTTTTTCATTTTTTTCCGCTATAGTACCAGGGTGAGGTAATTAGGTACGGACAGGAAAGGTTAAACAATTCCTTCACGATGACCACACCTTCATATGTTTGCGAACATGGACGAGACCCCAATTTTGGAGTCATTTCGGTATCAAGTTGGCAGATAGGTCAGCACTGAGATAACTGTGCCAAGAGTAAGATGTCTATTTAGAATAATGCAGACTGGGGGACTATTTCAATTTTCAAAGGTATGTGGTATTTATTCACAATATTGATTTCTATATAGGTACTTTTCACTCTCACATATACTTGGCAGACAATTCAAATGTGGTGAAGATTTTTCCGTGTTTGACTCCATTATTTTTACGCAAGTCTGTAAAACTACAGGTGAAAACCTAGCAACAGTATAACGCATTACACTTGTGAAATAAGAGATTTCGTAATTTCATATACTCATTGCATGCTTTTAAAGTAATTCTATTATTGAATTAAAGTAGTTCTATTATTGAACCAAGTTCAGACGTAACACAGGTAAATTCCAATGCAGTTTTTGGTATAGATGATCCATGCCCTGTTTGTCGACCAGCTCTAAAAATAGCCTGGTTCTCTAAACGACCCAGGACCACCTGCTCGACCCGGTACTCCTCCACGCCAAACACAACCCCGTCCTCAGGACGACCCGGGCTGCGCGACGCGATGCGCCACCGCTGATTCCGCTCCAAAAATAACCTCATCTGGACGTTCTGGCGAACCAGTGTCCCATTTTTGCCCTTTCCAAAGATACCCCTTCAAAAGATCCTCATTTATAGGTGGCTTTCACCACACCCGGTCTATTACTAGTGACACAACAAGGTGTGTATACAGTATAATCGGTGAAATATCCTCATTGCATAGTATGTAGGCCTATATACATAGGTGGAATTGGTTTGAAAAGTGTAGATTATTTTTGTCTAACACATAGTTTGTGAAGCAAATTTACAACTTCACATATGGTAACAACTGCAGTCAAAGATAGGAGAAATACGGCCGCCCAGAAGAAACAGCTCTGGCCCCTGCAAAACGTATCATGGGAATGCTGTAACAGTTTAGCATGGTCATACAAGGATCCCACTGCGGACTGGATAATCAGAATAACAACCGCTTGTATCGAGTAGAAATAACCTGTTATAAAGGCATGGTGATGGGAACCAAACTCATCAAAGAGCATCATTGATGCTACCAAATAACCTGCGCCCAGACCGACCCCAGATAGAACCGTGGCGATATACACGGTAGAGTTATCCAGCTTCAACATCACCAAGATCATTGACAGCATGAAAGTCATATAGCAAAGAAAAAGAATGCAAAATCCGCAAGTTACATAACGAAAATGATCATATATAAATGTGAAGGATATCCTAAATATAAGTAATATCACAGTTAACAGGTACACTAGGTTTAGTGGTTGCTGCACACTTGCAGCCATTGCCAGTGTTGTTACATTATTCATATATGCAAATGCGCAGGAATAAAATAATACAGTCGGCCAAAACATTAAGTTGAAATATAAAGATTGTAGCATTTGTTTCAAAGATGTAGAATTGGTAGACTTCAAATCATCACTAGTCGTATGTTTTGTACGAGAATCAGTTCCTGCTTCCGAACCCGTCAGCGGCGTATTCTCTGTTGGACACTCCGGAGCATACGGTTTATGGAATATGAAACAAACTGGTAGTAGTATAGCGTTCATCGCTGCTATGGTCAAAAAATATAAATGTAAATCTTGATTTTTCTGGAAAAAAAATTGATATAAAAGAGCAAAGAAAATCTTTGCTGATCCGACTGCTGTGGTGGATAACCCGATAACCTTCCCAGTGTACTTGGGGTGGAAATTGTCAGCACCAATGGCCATCAAGGTAACAAACGATATCTCATGTCCAAAACCTGAAACGGAAATAACTATAGGTTGGTATTTACACGGTAGTAACACATGCGCCAAAAATCCATGAAGGATCAATGTAAAGTAACAGTGAGTGCGCAATATAAGTCCAGCATATACTGTCGGAAGGATTGAGCATAGACGTGACGCACCCAAAGGACCCAAAGTATTTGGGTCCCTCACGTCTATACTAAACATGTATTGAGTTATATTGACCCAATCCTTATGACAGTGGTAACAATCTAAATAATCTAAAAAAAAAAACCCAAAACCCCCGAAAACATGGGGAGTTATTGTACTATTGGCATCAGTCGTAAAGATTAATGATAATATATACCAAAACTATATGTCAAAATCTTATAATCAAAGTACTTAAAGTACTGATGTCCGGTTTACTTGCATTAGAGGGGTTTGTTAATCCCATGTTTGTGATCATTTAAGGGAGAAAAGGTTGTGTTCGCTTTACAAATGGAATCGTCCTCAAGCTGTTCGGTTTGTATGGCCAAACTTTCACTTTTACCAAAAAGATATGAAATGGACCATTTTGTACAGCCTACATGCTGAATTATAAGACACGAAATAATGAAAGGGTGCAGATGCACGAAAACGGATTTATGACGCACCAAAGTTGGTGCATTGGCTTATTTTCTTATTTTGATGCACTTTTCGGTGCAGATTTTCTGTTGTTACAAAAAATGGGACACTGTTAACCAAAACCATTTTTAGCTATTTTAAACAACAAATAATTCTGAAATATTCAACCTAAATATGATTTTGGTTAAAGGTGTCATAATTTTGCAACAAGAGAAAATGTCGACTGTTAATGCACCGAAAAGTGCAAAATAACCCAATACGACAGGTTTGAACCACTGTAAGTCTGGTTGTGTTTATCTGTGGGCCTTGATTATTCTTTATCTGATAATTCAGTATGTAGACTGTATGAAATTGTCAATTTGGCGCTTTTCAGAAAGAAATTAGCCCCACCAGCCGTGTGTATCAAAAACGCATTGGGGACGATTCTCCATCTAAAGCGAACACCACATTTGTGATCTTACAACAAAAGTTCCATGGGTCGGTTGTCAATAGACCATAGAGAATGACTACCCTTCCCGCCGTAACAAATGATATGGTATAAAATAGATTGGAAGATAAAATTTACTGCTACCGTGAATCGCAAATGTGTATATGAATAATGTTAGGGGCATGAATGCTGTAAGGGGCATCACATGAGAACAGTCTTCGGACAGGAGATCAAAACTACACATGTGCAGAAGAAGATAAGACAAAACAGAAAAGTGATAACTAAGTAGGATTTACCCTAGGTAAACCCGACAAAATACCCAGGATTCTGTGTTGGACAGAGGCATCGCGCATTATTAGGATCTATACGCTGGCTGTGTATCTGCGGAAACAATCGGAATATGGCTTTGCAATATCGAAACTCTTCACATCATAATTAAGAATTGTATGTCTAATAAGGGTCCAGTATAACGTCAACAATTAACGTATGGAAACGACATACCAGACAATTAGAACAGATTGAAGATAGAGAAATGATGAACGCAAGTCTCAGCAAATTCAGCCCACTACGTTGCGTGAAATTCAAGTGTGAAATTACCAAAAAGAGAAACTGAACAATTAGCAACGATTAAAATGACATTATTGAAGAAAAACTTCACCTTGAACATGGGACAATATTTATAGAGGAATTTTTAGCGATTGATTTCGAAAATAAGTTAATGTTATTCTGGGTACAACAAAGGGCGGCATACTTATAGTGGGGATAGCTCAGTTCACATAGAAAGCTGAAGAAGACAATGTTGTGATACCACGGTGGGATAGCATAACGCGTTCTTCTGAAGAAAACGTCAAGGGCGCCCTCAGTAGTAGGGAGCATGCATATTGGGCCTGATTTTGCCGGGGGAGGTAACTCTTGGTGGCGGCAGGTGGCGTTGTGGTTATGGATTGCATCAGCATTGACTGGGTGCCAAGGTTTGACCACTATAGTTCCGGCAACCTTTGACCTTGAATTCTTCCGCGGTGATGCGGTTTGGTGGTGATGCGGTCTGCCTCCGCGGAGAAAAAAGTAGTCCCCAGATTTCAAATACGCTGCATGGTCCGATTGGGTCGTATGAGGTATCAATGTGAAGCATTCGTGAAGGCGCATCCACTGGGATGGGTGTGACGTGGAACTGACGTCATTCTACGCATGCGCAGTAGACAAAGTGTATGGAAATACACGGTTTGGGGTCTAGGTGAGCCCCTAGTGGACCGATTGGATTGAGTGAGGTATCAATGTGAAGCATACGTGAGGGAGCATCCGACGGGCTGAGTGTGACGTGGAACTGACGTCACTCTGTGCATGCGCAGTAGACAAAGGGTATGGAAATAGACGTTTTGGTGTCTAGGTGGGCCACTCGTGGTCCGACGGAGTCGAATGAGGTATCACTGTGAAGCTTTCGAGAAGGAGCATCCGAGGGGATGGGTGTGACGTAGAACTGACGTCATTCTGCGCATGCGCAGTAGACAAAGTGTATGGAAATACACGTTTTGGTGTCTAGGTGGGTCCCTAATGGATCGATTGGGTTGAGTGAGGTATCAGTGTGAAGCATACGTGAAGGAGCATCCGACAAGCTGAGCGTGACGTGAAACTGACGTCATTCTGCGCACGCGCAATAGACAAAGTGTATGGAAATAGACGCTTTGGGGTCTAGGTGGGCCACTAGTGGGCCGATGGAGTCGAGTGAGGTATCAATGTAAAGCAGTCGTGAGGGAGCATCCGCATGGACTAGTTTGTCGTCCGTTTTCAACATTCTGCACATGCGCAAGCAGGGAATTGTGGGAAAAGGGAATGGAAATAAACGTTTTGGGGTTTAGGTGGGCCACTATTGGACCGATGGAGACAAGTGAGGTATCAATGAGAAGCATTCGTGAGGGAGCATCCGCCTGGACTAGTGCGTCGCTCGTTTTTAACATTCGGTGCATGCGCAGACAGAGAATTGTGGGAAAAGTGCATTGGAAGGAACGTTTTGGTGTCTAGGTGGGCCACTAGTGGGCCGATGGAGTCGAGTGAGGTATCAATGTGAAGCACACGTGAGGGAGCATCCGACTGGGTGGATGTGGGGTAGGAATATCGTCATTCTGCGCATGCGCAGGCAGGCCGTAGTATGGAAATAGACATTTTGGGGCCGATATGGACCACTAATGGTCCAAATGGGTTGTGGGATGTGTCAAAGTGAAGCTTTTGTGAGGTAGAGTCAGTATGGCGTGTTTTCTATTGCAAGTCGCGTTAACCTGTGCATGCGCAGTTGGGTGTAGTAAGTAAAGTGGCCATGTTGGGGAAGTGAAGGAAGGTATTTGGTGTAGAGATGGACCACTATTGCTCCGAATGCGTCGTGTCATGTTGTAGGTCTCGGGGTGTAGACCCCGATTTAAAGGATGACCACGGCATCTGTGACGTCATCGGTGACGTCATCAGTACGAGTAGTAGCCAAAGTGGGCGTTTGGGGCTGTGAAGGATGGTATTTGGTGTATAAATGGACCATCCTTAGTCCGAATGCGTCGCGTGAAGTGGCATCTTGTAGCAACGCCCGCCAACGCTTCAACGTTGAATTAGCCCAAAAGCTCTGATTTTCATGGAATTGCCACCAATACATCGAAATGCAGTGACGCCCGTCAGCGCCCGTCGTCACGCCTTAACACCCTAGCATAACACCTTGACGCCAGGATATAGACCGGTGAGAGAACAACAACAACAACAAAGATGACAGAAGAGAGAACAACAACAACAACAAAAACCAAGTATCAAGTTTTTTTCATATGGTTTATTCTCCCCAATGCTACATCATAGCCACGCTGGGGGAGCCGCGTTGGGTATGTTTACAATACAAGTAGCCTCTTGTCCAATCAGAGGTCGCCATTTGGCACTGCATCTATCATACTCTTTCTTGCTCGTTAGATGTATTCTCAGCTGCTCTTGTCCAATCAGAAATCGCCATTTCAGAAAGTTCTATCTTCGGCCATGTTCGCTCTGAACCGTTTGTTCTAATCGTCATCGGGTAGGCCAGGATTCCGTTGAGGCAACATATCCTTAGATACTTGTTTGCGGATTCTGAGTATCTATCAGTGCATGGGTGAATACATTCATCCGATGGGAAGATTCCGTAATTTGGTCACGAAGAACGTAGCATTGGTGACCCTCTCCACTATTCACTTGATGTTGGGGCGCTGTTGTTGGGCCCATTCCAAGACATCCAATTGGTCCACTTGGTCCAGCATCGTCTCTAGCGACGCCCGGTTAATGATGGTAAACGGTTGGTCGTACACTTGGTTGTTACTGCTTGGGTAAAAGTATCGGAATTGGTCTGTCGCCTTATGCTGCAGCACATAACCAAACGCCAGACTTAATTTGAAGGACGTAGCTTGGTTATTGAAGATGGCTTCCACGTAGCTGCGTAGACGGGCGAGGTCGGTCAGTCGGAAATTGTAGATATCTTGAATAGGGCGATGACGGTGGAAACAGTGCCGTATCATGGGCTAATGGCGCCGATAGACGTCACTCATTGGATGGTCTTCGTATAACCGTCTTCCATTCTCAGATGCATTCTCATAGAAACTGAAATATCCGGTCTCGAGAGTGGCGAGCGTGATCCGTGTATGGCATTTTGATGACGTCTCAATTGACTGGGATGCTTAAAGACTATATCACAATCTGCACATGTATGCGTGGGTACTGCGTGGCGTGCACGTAAACTGTCCAGGCGATGAAAGCGCTTCGAGCAAGTTGTGCAAGAAAACATATCGGCTGTGGATCTGGAAGTGATGAATGCTGTAAAAATTATGGCTCTTATAGGCCAACATAGCAGTACCCGGATGTTCGACAGTCCCGGATGTTCCATAGTCCCCGGATGTACAAGAATCCGGATGTACACGGATGTAAAAGTCCCCGGATGTAAAAGTGCCCGGATGTTCACGAATGTTCCACCATCCGGGACTTCTATCAGGCCTAGATTCTCCTTCGGAAGATATCGAGGCTCTGAAGAGCCGTTCTTTTCTGTCGCTGTAAGACGGAACTGTCATTGCCACAGCGTGAGGGTTAACAGGGCAAAGACCATGGCGAAGCCAACGAGCCGTCGCTGGTTCCGGCGTGAGCGCTCGTGGTCCATAGCCCGGGCATCAAGAATGGCTGTCATAGTCCAGTAGTGGTGGGTGATAGCACACCTCTCCATCAAGTCCACTCTGTCGAGGACCGCTTCTGTGAACTCTTTCGGGATCTGGCGTCGCCCCTCCTTGTCATTGCCATCTGCAAACATGGATCGAACCACTGCTCTGTAACCCGTGAGTAAATTAACCACGGTCGCATGCTGTAAAATGCGAGTCGCATAGGAATGGGTCTCCGTCATGGCTCTGCAACAATAGGAATGGGGGTGTAGCTCTACGGGGTGTAGTCCGTGATAAGTACTATTCTGATTGGTTAGTCCAAAAAGAAAGCAACAACAACAACAACAACAACAAAGATTACAGGTCAATCCTTTTATTATCCCCTCCATCACAGCACATCCACGCTGGGGGAACCGCTATGGGTGTGTTTACAATTCACTTATGCTATTGTCCGTGTATTCAGAAGTTCATTGTGCTGATCTCAGACTGCTCTTGCCCAATCAGCAGCCGACCCTCAGAATAAGTATAAGTCATGTTGAAGGAAGGAACACAAACTGTGGACGTCATTCGGATTGATGGGGATCAACTGACTGTGGAGTCTGAATACTCGACTGCAATGCTGGCATTCATGGCTGGGTGCCTTAGAGACCGACCGTTGATGTCGCCGTAAATTATCCTTACGATTAAATGACTTCCTGCAGATCGAACATGTATACTCGCCAAAAGCACCTTG
Organism: Hanleya hanleyi; assembly: GCA_036873755.1. NCBI lineage: Eukaryota > Metazoa > Mollusca > Polyplacophora > Lepidopleurida > Hanleyidae > Hanleya > Hanleya hanleyi. The sequence goes on along the minus strand of JAVTVY010041467.1, from coordinate 118,474 downwards.
AAAAGTAGACTCATGGATGGGGTCAAATATCACGGGTTCCTCAACCCTCAAGCGTGCATGTCCATGGATTACACGTTGGTGAGATCTCAACTGGCTGTGTAGTCTGAAGCGGCGTCCATAATCCCCACATTGATGCCTGGATGTCTCATGGAGACACCGTTCATGGCGGTGTAAATTATCCCGGCGATTAAATGTATCCCCACAGGTCTCGCAGGTGTACTGGGCAGTAGCGTCGTGGATGGTAGACTCATGGCGTTGTAAGTCGTGCAATAGTGTAAAGGACTTGGAGCAAGTGGTACACGTGAACATCGTGTCGTAAGTGGTTGAACGAATGTCTGCTGAAAGTGTCATGCCGCTTTCCTTTTATAGCACGCTAGCTGGCGATGTATTTTTAGCACAACCGATTCAATCTGGTTCAAACATGCTCCAAGAGCTCTGAGCTCATACACACACACACACGTACACACACACACACATACACACACGCACACACACATACGCACATACAGACACGCACACACACACCTGGTGCGCCCGCACCACACACACTCATACACACACACGCACACACACACACACACACCTGGTGAGCCCGTGCCCTGGTGTACCTTATACCCTGCGGGCATAGGGTACAGACACCACCACCACCACCGGGCGTTGACACCCGTTAACGTTCGGTGGTGGTGGGTGCTCCCGTAGGGCGGAGCTCTTGGTCGGAGTTCTTGGAGTTCGGAGCTCTTGGAGTCCGAGCTTGGAGCTATTGGAATGTACGACATCGTACGCATGCGCATGTACCTGTGGTGCACCCGCACCCTGGTGTACCCTATACCCTTCGGGCTATAGGGTACAGGGTGCATCAGGTATGTCAACGCGTCAACGCCTGGTGGTGATGGTGGTGGTGGTGGTGATGGTGGTTTGGGTGGTGGCGCTGGAGGTGTGTGGTGGTGGTAGTGTGTGGTGGTGGTAGAACTGGTGTGGTGGTGGTGGTAGTGGTGGTAGTGTGTGGTGGTGGTAGAACTGGTGTGGTGGTGTTGGTGTGTGATGGCGGCCTGTGGTGGTTGTGGTGTGTGGTGGTGGTGGTGGTGATGGTGGTGGCGGTGTGTGGTGGTTGTGGTGGCGGCGGTGGTGATACCACCGGGCGTTGACGGGCTGGTGGTGGTGGTGGTGGCGGTATGTGTGGTGGTGGTGGTGTTGGTGGTGATGGTGATGTTGGTGGTGATGGTATGTGGTGGTGTGTGGTGGTGGTGGTGGTGTATGGTAGTGGAGGTGGTGTGGTGGTGGTGGTGGTGGTGGTGAATGTGTGGTGGTGGTGGTGGTGGTGGTGGTGGTGTTGGTGGTGGTGGTGTGTGGTGGTGTTGGTGGTGATGGTATGTGGTGGTGGTGTGGTGTTCGTGGTGATGGTGTTTGGTGGTGGTGTTCTGTCAGAGCACATTCTCTCGTCGTGGTAGTGTGCTCAGGCACATTCAACGCAAACACAACCAAGAGACACCGCCGGGTCCCGCTATAGGTCCAACAAGAGCAGTAGAGCATCCCTATACGATGAAGCTGAGCGGCCCTACGGCATGTGGAAAGACGTCCTGGGTGGTGAAGTTCTTAGAGGAAGGTGTGGCAACCCCAGCTCCGACACGTGTGGTTTGGTGTTGTAGCCAATGGCAGCCCTCCTACGAAACTACCAGGCTGCAGAATGTGAGCTTCGTCCCGGGGATTCCTCACGACACAAACGAACCGTAAAACTTTGACTCCGAGCAGACCAACGTGATAGTGCTAGATGATCTGATGAGTGCGTCCAAGGACAATTCACACGTCACCGACTTGTTTACTAAAGGATCCCATCATCGGAATCTGTTCGTCATCGATTTGGCCCAGAATCTCTTTCCTCTAGGGAAGGCGTCCAGAGATATTGCCTTGAACTGCCAATACCTTGTCTTGTTCTCCAGTCTCATTGACAGAGCACAAATCCGTGTGTTTGGTAATCGAATTTATCCTCAGAACATCGACCGTTTCATACAGGCGTTTCAAGGGGCGACAAGTCGTCCGTACGGCTACCTGTTCTTAGATTTAAAAGCCCATACCCCCGAAGATCGCCGGCTGACGACCCACCTGTTACCCGGCGAGGGACCACCGCAACGTCATATACACCTACATCATTCGCCAAGTCCACACGCCAAGTCCACACCTGGCAGCACCCGGTACAGCAGCAGCACACCCACCCCCCATACAGCGGGTCCGCTTCATACCATCAGTCCCGGAATATCACCCAACCGTGAAGGACCAACTCGAACCCGTACAAGGGAATGAACATAATGTGAACTCGAGGTTATGGAAGGATTTGTTCAAAGAAAGTATGGACGCCGAGATGGGTGAGACGTTGAGGGCCACAGAAAACAAGTTTAAACACAAAGGCTATTCGGAAAAGGAAGCCACAATTTTAGCCCATAACAGATTGCCACCCAGACTACGACGGGCTTTACGTCAGCAGTATGTCGACCTTGTGACACATATGAAATTGTTGGATAAGGATGCGGTTCATATGGAAATCGAAAAAACAGCGTCGATGTTGAAAACCTCGGGCATGAACTGGAAAGCGGCGTATGTCAGAGCAATAGCACAAAAGAAACATTTGTTCGAACGCATCATTAAACGACGTTAAAGCGTTAAGAAAGTGTGCTAAGGCGTTGAAATGGGTGATAAGGCGTTGAGACGATCGTTAAGGCGTACAGATAGGGCGTTATTGTCTATGAAAGCAAGTGTATTCCCAAAACACGCACAGTCGACGTTCAACCGTCAACATGGCTTATACTTGTTCTGAGTGCGAACGCACGTTCACCAGACATTACGATATGATGCGACAACAGAAAGTCCGTTGAGGCGGATGCTGATACAGTGACTGCTGAGAGTGTATCGACTGATACCGAAACAGGGACTGCTGACAGTCTGTCTACTGATACGGAGAGCTTGACCACAGATAGTCAGCCTACATCCCAGGAAAGTGAGGCAGAACCTACCTTCTGGGATCGCATTGTGACAGCAACTATCAATACTCACGCTGCAGCGATCGAGGACGCCGGACAGGATAACTTACAACAGGCGTACACCCAAATGCGCCCCTGCATCAGGAAAACAGCAATGACGATCTATGAACAGTGTACCTTACTACCGCTTGAAATGAAAGGGGACCCCACGCACATGTCCATCATGCAGACCAAGTGGCACTTGGGAGAGGATTTGAGGCTACCGCCCACCGAGGTCCTGGAAAATGCGATCAGAATGCGCAACCAGCTGTTTCAGGACATGCTGCCGAAACAATATCCAGGCCTGCCCGACGACGATTAGAACAAACGGATGAGAGCGAACATGGCCGAAGATGGGACTTTCTCAAACTCCGGCTTCTGATTGGACAAGAGCAGCCGAGAATACATCTAACGGGCCAGAACGAATATGACATATACAGCTCCAAATGGCGGCCTCTGATTGGACAAGAGTCTTCTTGAATTGAAAGCATACCCAACGCGGCTCCCCCAGCGTGGGTATGATGTAACATTGGAGAGAATAAACTATATGAAATCTTGTTGTTGTTGTTGTTCTCTCATCTGTCATCCTTGTTGCTGTTGTTGTTTTTCTTTCATCTGTCTATATCATGGCGTCAAGGCGTTATGCTAGGGCGTTAAGGCGTAACGATGGACGTTGACGGGTGTCACTGCATTTCCAATGAATTAGTGACAATTCCATGAAAATCAGAGCTTTTGGGCTAATTCACCAGTGGGTTGAAGCGTTGAGCTTGGCGTTGGCGGGCGTTGCTACAAGATGCCACTTCACACGACGCATTCGGACCAAGATGGTCCATTTCTACCTCAAAAACAAAATGGTCACTTTGGCTACTACTCCTACTGATGACGTTACGGATGACGTCACACATCCCTCAAATAGGGGTCTGCACCACGAGCACTACAAGATGACACTCCCCACGACGCATTCGGACCAATAGTTGTCCATCTCTACACCAAATACCTTCCTTCACTGCCCCAAAATGCCCACTTTCGCTACTACTCGTCCCGATGAGGTCACAGATGACGGGAACATCCCTCAAATCGGGATGTACACCCCGAGAACTACAAAATGACACCCCACACGACGCATTCGGACCATCTCTACACCAAATACCTTACTTCATTGCCCCAAAATGACCACTTTCGCTACTACTCTTACTGATGACGTCACCGATGACGTCACAGATGATATGGACAACCCTCAAATCGGGGTCTACACCCCGAGAGCTACAAAATGACACCCAACACGACGACCTATACCCCCATATAGCCAGTATGGGACTACATGGGCCAAAATACAGACCTACCCGGTACTTTTCGAAAAAAATCACCGCTTACCTCCGGGACCCCTCCCATCGTGTTTTTCTTGGCGAGACGAGAAAAACAAGACCAAACAACCCATAAGTCCACAAAAAATTTCCCAGGTTGGACCTATACCCCCATAGCCAGTATGGGGCTATATGGGCCTATATACAGACCTACCCGGTACTTCAGGGGTGGCGGAACCGCCCCGACCACCCTGACCATGGTCGGGGCAATAATTTCAGGACTGCTGATTACTGTCTGCTAGAGTCACAGCGTCTGAATGTATAGCCAGTCATGCTGGACGAGTTCCAGATGGCGCTACTGACCTGTAATATTTAACCATCAGCAGCGCCATCTGTACATTTTAAGTGTACAGTCGGATAAATCTATAGAAATATAATAATTTCCGGACATTTCATTCTGATAAACAGTCTTCAGTCTGACAATGTTAATTCTGAAATATTTTTCTCGTCAATCTCGCCAAACCTCTGTCGGCGAAGAGGTTGACGATACGCTCTCTGTTAAGGCCTGATGATCTAGACCTGAAAAAGGCAGTTAGTCAAATTTGTCGATCTATCAGATCACCTAGGTTTCTGAATATCTCGAAACAGATCACACCGCCGGGTTTTTTGTGCACGGTGATGGCGGGAATCTTTAAGTGAAATCGGATTTTCAGTGATAAATCAGGGTCAGATGCAGGATTTTCGCCAAAGCCCTTGTTTGAAAATAGCTTTGTCGTTATTTGAAAAAACTAATTTTGCAAAATGGCTAATATCACTCAAATGATGTTGAACATGCCAAAACATTGTCAGTTTGTGTTCTTTGAGTGTTTTACACAAACTACTGCGCCTTTTGCCCCTGATATTCACTTTAATCTATGAGTTTTCTAAAATAAAGTCATTTGATTTTGTGGAAAAATGGTCATTTGATTTTATAGTTGTGTCCTTTTTAAGGACGCTGTGAGACCCTGTATCTAACTCTGTAAATAGACCTCGTAAATGTTTTATTTGAGCCCACATTTTCAACATTTTATCGAGCATTAATATGGTACTTTATGTGCCGGAAATAACTCAGAATGCATCTCCTGCAATCTAGGACCCCGGAGCACCCTCGCCTAATTGTGCTGTGATCGTTGGTCGGGGCAATCGGAAATTGCTTCCGCCACCCCTGTACTTTTCGAAAAATTTCACCGCTTATCTCCGGGACCCCTCTCATCGTGTTTTTCTTGGCGAGACGAGAAAAACAAGACCAAACAACCCATAGTAAAACCCACAAAAAATTTCCCAAGTTTGACCTATACCTCCATAGCCAGTATGGGGCTATATACAGACCTACCCGGTACTTTTCGAAAAAATGCACCGTTTCGCTTCGAAGCCCCCCCCCCATGGTGGTTTTCTTCGCGAGACGAGAAAAATAAGACCAAACAACCCATAGTAACACCCACAAAAAATATGACCCCCCCGTCCCTCATACAGGCATTTCCCTGTATATTGTATAATACAGGCCCCCTAGTGTAGAAGTCCGTATTCCGTTTTTTATTCTATTTTTATTTATTTATTTATTTATTTCTGTGAAAACTCCCGATTGACTGGATAGGCAGGCCCCCATAAGCCCGGGGGACCGATATTAGCCCTTTGGAATAGAGTCGATAGGAGAATATTCTAGGGTAAAGTCTGTGTTCCGTATTTTATATTTGGAGACATTTTACATGCACCCACCCTGCCTCTAGAGGGCAGCACCATCGATGCCGAAGGGGAATCCCCTTTTGTTTGTTTATTTTTTCCGGAGATATACTGGGCAATTTACGCTCGACCCTGGGTTCGCACGGGTGCTAGACTCGTCCTAATAACATCGTCCAACACCTATAGATTATGTTTATTACTATAAGTCTTTCTTCCCATGGTTTTATGTATTTTTTTCGACCCTCCCCGCTCCAAGGTCACGCCCGATCGAGTCAGTGAGCTCTCTTGTGTTGGAGGTAGTTTTTGGTCTCTTGCGCTGGTGGCGCCCCCTGTCGGAACTCCCGCCATCTCCCCAAGAGTTATCTCCCTGGAAAATACTACTTTAAATCACCTTTCTATACTACTACTAACACTAGTCTTGATGCTCGAATTGCAAAATAAATGTGCACATGATAATAACTGACGTAATTCTAATGTTATAACAACTACGAAAAGATTCTTTATCTTTTTCACGCTGTAAACGTGTATTCTTTTGAAAACGTTTACCAATTATATAATAACCACTACAAAATTATGTATCTTTCACCCTCGAGTATGATGGAGAGCAATTCTGTAATTAACACAAGGCTATTCTATGGATAACAACTTCTTTATTGCTGTGGAGCTGACGTTTCGTTGGAAATACTTCCAACTTTTTCAAGATAGTTTCCAGCTAATATAATAGCTTTCATTAGCTTTGAAAAAGTTGGAAGTATCTCCAACGAAACGTCAGCTCCACAGCAATAAAGAAGTTGTTATCCATAGAATAGCCTTGTGTTATATACGCCGACTTCTAAATGCCTATCAAAGAAATTCTGTAATTCTTTGGAGATGTCAATGGGGTCCGTTTCTTCCTGAGATACTCTCGGTTGTCGGCAGAAAATGGTTTATCCCTCCGAATACGTTTTCGGCCCGTTATGAAATTGCTGTGTACTGGTTGTAGATGAAGTTGTAGCTCTTATGTTTACTCTATTTTAATCATTACACGTAAAATACACTATATATATATTTTGTATGGCTAACTGGATTAGGTGTAGCATGGAGCCTACTATTAGACTTAGTAGGCTCCATGGGCGTAGGGACAAAACGTACTTGTCGTAAGACCGAAAACGAAATAAACGATGATGGTCTGTCGACATTTCTGTGAATATATGTTTTAGATAATTAGCTTAGGAAACCGGAAAGGTAGATAATATTTCATCCGTCGGCCCACGCTTTGTGGCAAGTCATACAATTGATGCAAGCAGGCGAGTTCGTGGTTAGTCAAAAGCCAATTACCTCCACAATACACAAACGACCAACAGGTTAATTGGCTGTCAGCGGGGGTGCAATAATCTGTTTAATTTTCACACCTCTAAAAGTAATCAAGACGGGGAACTCCGAAATATAAATTCAAACCTACAATTTCACTATTTAGAATTGGAATTTCAAAAAGGTTTTTTTCGGCAGAAGGAAGATCTAATTTCGAATATTGAATTTGGGTAATAAAAAAAAATGACCGTTTCCTTCAGCTTAAGCTGTATCCTTAAGTAACACTTACTGGAGATGAACTGGAACAGGCACACCAAACTTGGCCATTCATGGATGGTTTCATTGTAGACTGTAAACAGACACAGACCCACATTTGCAGGTGGAACTGTTATAAAGATGACGGCGTATACTACCTTATAGCCGAATCTTGCCAGAAGAACTGAACCGATAAAGCACGTGGCCAAGCCAGCAGTGTTTGCCGACGCCACGAACTCCACTGAAATGAAGAGAAACAAATTGGTAAGCAACCAAACGAAATTATACATTGAAACATCGATGATCTGGTAAAGCATGGATGACCATGATCTGAGAGAACGTTGGAATATAGTCGGAAGCGACAAATCTAGATTCTAAGCAATTGGCAACTATGGACTCCATCTTGGTTACTAGGGTAACACCGAACAGCGAAAATAACTCGATATCGACGTGATTAATAACCAGTTCTCTGGCATCTGTTATCGCAGTCAGAATTGGCGATAGCGCGATAGCCACAACGAAAACCCTTTACCTGCTAGATTTCGCTGCGTTAATCTCTCAAATATATTAGCTGGAAACTATCTTGATCCGTGGTGGCCATTTTGTGGCATTGATACCCAAGGCGGAAAGCGTCCGTACCATAATCCTTTGAATGCCATTTGAGGTCATTTCCGGAATGACGCCAGTCCAAGATCCTTCTGATGACACACTTTGTTGTTGATTTCATACCGGAAATGACCTACGAATCGATGAAGGGGAGAATAAGACATATAGGCCCTTCATGCTGCAAGCAAAGCACATAGCCATTTTTTACTGGTCCGAGTTTTTCAAGCTGGATTTGGAGCACACGTTAGTTTTTTGCTGCCATTAACTGTGGTATTGTGGTGTGCAAGAGTCAAAGTTCATCGCGTTTTTGTTTTTTTTTCTTATGCATTTTCCCGTCACCGCATGGATCAAGTTGTATAGCGGTTTGCAGCAACCGACCAGGTTGAAAAACAAATCAGTCTTCCCAGCTAAAACGAAGACTTGTCAGAGAGACTGACATTAAACTAGAAAAAATCTCGAAATCGCATGTGTCAAACTTTGCCGTGACAGTAACGGAAGGCTGACGCGAGTAATTCTATACCGACTGATATACCAGTCAACAAAATGGGTGCATCTATTCCAGGAAGTTAGCAAACTAAAACACTACCAGTATCATGTTGATACCAGCTTGTGGCCCAAGCTTCATGCCGCATTCCTTTTCACTTAATGAATCGATTCGAAGCGGAAATCGAATCACTTGAGACAGCGGACATTATCGAAAAGATCGCAGGACCTACTCCGTGTGTCTCACCAATAGTGGTGGTGCCACAAAGGACACATCAAGTGTGGGACTATATGTAGACTCGTGGGCTCTCATCACAGCTGTACAACGTGAGCGACATCCTACGCCTACGATTGATGAAGTAATCCACTATTCAAACAGTGCTTCCATTTTCTCTTTGTTAGATCTGATACAAGGCAACCACCAAATGGAAACTCCGATATCTGAAGATATCTATTATTCGGTCTATCGTCTGCGTCAGAAGTATTTCAACAGGTAGTACAAGAAATCATGAGCAAATAGTATGGGTAAAACATCTGTCGGACGACGTGATTATATTTGGTGAGACGCAAGCTGCCCATGACCGGACGCTAGGCTTGGTGCTTCAACGACTACGTGAAAAACGCATCACACTGAACCTGAAAAAGTTTATGTTCTGCAAACCTGGCCTCGCGTTCTAGGAATTCACTTTGTTTAAGGTTGGTATATCCCCACATCCACATAAAGAGACAGAGATACAGCAATCACCCATTCCCAGCATCCCGGCTTCAGCTAAGAGCTTCTTGTGGATGACAAACTACGAGTAGCGTTTCATCCCAAATTACGCGACAACAAAAGAGCCCCTACCTGAGCTTACCCAACAAGATATAATCGTCATGGACAGACAGATATCAGGCTGCTTTCCAAAAGTTCCAAGATGAACTCCCGGCTCTCTCGTGTCGTACTTTGATGCAAAATCGAACTGTTCAATATATATGTAAATGCTAACAATTCGGCGCAATTTCGAGACCATGAGTTGGATTTCGCTGAAAAGTTCAGGCAGGTCTGGGGTGGACATGTTAGGTCCAATCCGGCGCAGTGGGCACTGACCTGTCACTCATGGACATTTGCGGTATGGGGTTTGGCACCTTGTTTTCTCTGTCTCGCGATGTAGAAGTCGATGGGAGAGGCCTCGTGACCATGGGTCGACTTTCGCTGAAAAGCAACCGGGCGCATGTGTCGTGCACAGGCAGATCTGGAGTGGACGTTTTGGGTCTGTGTGGGCCGCTATTGAGCTGATTGGACCGTGTGAGGTACCAAAGTGAAACACTCGTTGGGGATCATCCGACTGGATGGGTGTGGAGTAGAAGTAAGGCTATGGCGCACATGCGCAGACAGGGAATTGTGGGAAAAGGGCAATGGAATGGACGTTTTGGGGTCGCAGTGTACCAATATTGGTCCGAATGGGTCGTTTGAGGTATCAGTTTGAATCTGTCGTGGCGTAGCGTTCAACTGGACTGGTATGGAGTAAAAGTGGTGCAATGGTGTGCATGCGCAGGTCGGGAATTGTGGGAAAAGGGCATTGGAATGAACGTTTTGGGGTCGAGGTGGGCCCATAGTGGCTTCAGGGGTAAACTTGTGAGCTGCTCCTCCAGGCCGATTAAGTCACGGGTTGGTGCACGTAAAATCTTCCCCGGAAAAGGGATTTTACCTGGTCAGTCATAGAAATGGGAATGTCGTTCTTGTTGAGATAGTGTTGTCTCTAAATTTCGGGGAAGTAAAAATCAAGGGAAATAATCCAGTTTCCCCTTAGTAGTGGAGAAAGCAAAAAACCCAATCTATTGCCCCACGACCTTGGTGGAGAGTTTTACAGTAACGCCATAACGCCCTATCCTAACGCCTCGACGCCCTATCTTAACGCGCTAACGCCTTATCATAGTGCCTTAACGCCCCATCTTAACACCGTAACGCCCTAGCATAACAGTTTTTTTTAACTTTTGCTCGAGATTGTACCATGCTATTATATAATACTAACGCGTCGACAAGGTGTATGTATCAATCCATTCACACAAAGGACTAAAACATGATGAGTCTTGCTGGCCCCCGATGTCGTGACCGCCCTACGCCCTATAGTAGAGAAATGGCACTTTCGGAGGTGCTGACTATGCCCCAGGCACTTCAATGTTATTTGCATAGCAATACATGTAACAAGAGTAGGCGAATCCCCATGCAACGCTTTAACGCCTATCTTAACTTCCTAGCAGACGTATCGACGGCTGCTCCTGTCCAATCAAAAGCCGCCATTTGATGTTGCATCTATAATATTCTCCCTTGCCCAGTAGAGTCAGACTGAGAGTCATATGCGACTGCGCACTCGAGGAGTAGTAGAGAAAGGGGGAGTTACGGACGTGTAAAGGAGGCTGTTTGGGGAGATGGAGCTATGTTCGCTCTGGCTACCTGGTAGAGTCACCTGTGTGTGTGCCTGTGAAGAGGAGGGGGAGGCGAAGAAGGAGGAGTGAGTGAGTGAGTGAGTAAGTGAGTGAGTGGTGGTGGTGATGGCGTTGCTGGCAGTTGAGAGAAAGAAAGATCAACACGTTCACAAGTTTTCATGTAGTTTATTATCCCCTCCATCACATCATACTCACGCTGGGAAGTCGCATTGGGTATGTTTACAGTTCAAGTATGCTTTTATCCAATCGCAATCCGTTTGGGGCTGCATCTGTCATATTCTTTCTTGCCCGTTAGATGAATTCTCGGCAGCCAATCAGAAGCCGCCATTTCAGAGAGTTCGGCTTCGGTCATGTTCGATCTGAACTGTTTGTTCTAACCGTCGTCGGGCAGGCCAGGATACTGTAACGGCAATATGTCCCGGAACAGCTGTTTGCGCATTTTGATAACATTTTGCAGGGCCTCGTTGGGTGGTAGCCCGATATCCTCTTTCAGGTGACGCTTGGTGTTCATGATGGCCCTGTGCGTGGAGTCGCCTTTCATTTCAAGCGGTAGCAGGGTATACTGTTCATAGATCGCCATGGCTGTTTTCCTGATACAGGGGCGCATTTGGACGGACGCCTGTTGTAAGTTATCCTGTCCGGCGTCATCGATCGCTGCAGCGTGAGTATTAATAGCTGCTGTCACAATACGATCCCAAAAAGTAGGTTGATCCTCACTCAGGATTCAGGACTCAGATAGAATCTCAGCAGTCTCCGTTTCGGTATCAGTCGGCGGACTGTCAGAATCAGCCGGCAATTTCTCAGCATCTGCATTGGCTTCTTGTGCCCCGGTATCTTCAATCTCATGTATATTCTTCTAGTGTCATTTTGACGGTTGACCGTCAACTGTACGCGTTTTTAGGATACGCTTGCTTTTATGGACAGTAACGCCCGCCAACGCCCAGTTAAATGCTTCAACGCCCTGGTGAAATAGCTCAGAAGCTCTGATTTTTCTAGATATTCCATGGAATAGACACTAATTTATCGGAATACCCCCTTAACGCCCTAGCTTAACGCCCTATACCGAGGCACAAGAATCCAACGCAGATGCTGAGAATATGCCAACTGATTCTGAGAGTCCGCCGACTGATACCGAAACAGAGACTGCTGAGAGTCTATCTAACGATATAGAGAGGTTGACCTGATATAGTCAGGCTACGTCCCAGGGAAGCCTGAATGAGGAAGAGCCTACCTTTTCGAATCGTATTGTGACAGTAGCTATTAATACGCACGCTGCAGCGATCGAGGACGCCGGACAGGATAACTTACGACAGGGGTTCATCCAAATGCGCCCCTGCATCAAGAAAACAGCTATGGCGATCTATGAACAGTATACCCTGCTACCGCTTAAAATGAAAGCCAACCCCACGCACAGGTCCATCATGAAGATCAAGCGTCACCTGGAAGAGGATATGGGGTTACCATCCACCGAGGCCCGGCAAAATGCGATCAAAATGCACAAACAGCTATTCCGGCACATATTGCCGTTACAGTATCCTGGCCTGCCAGACGACGATTAGAACAAACGGATCAAAGCGCACATAACCGAAGATTGAACTTTCTGAAATGGCGGCTTCTGATTGAACAAGAGCAGCCGAGAATACATCTAACGGGCAAGAACGAATATGACAGATGCAGCCCAAAATGGCGGCTCCTAATTGAACAAGAGCATACTTGAATTGTAAACATGCCCAACGCGGCTCCCCCAGCGTGAGTATGATGAGATGGAGGGGATAATAAACTATATGAAAACTTGTGAACTTGTTACCTTTCTTTCTCTCAACTGCCTGCATCATGGCGTTAAGACATTATGGAGCCAGGTATAGAAGATGTTAGGGCGTTAATGCGTCATTGTGTTAAGACGGGTGACCAACAACGCCGACCCCACCACCACAAACGCGTTTCGCGTTTCACCTTCAGTCTGGCTCTACCCGATATGATCCATAAATAGAACCGGGGTTTTCCCAGCAAAACCTCAGTACACAATGTCCCGGCGTAGAGCGATGACGACATCGGATACCACCAAGTCTAGACATGATTTAGTCCGGGATGTGGATAGATTTATACATACACCTTGTCGACGCGTTAGTATTATATAATAGCATGGTACAATCTCGCACAAAAGATCAAAAAACTGTTATGCAAGGTCGTTGAGGCGTTGGGATAAGGCGTTAAGGCGTTAAGATGGGGCGTTAAGGCGTAACGATAAGGCGTCAGGGTGTAACGATAAGGCGTCAGGGTGTAACGATAAGGCGTTAAGGCGTTACTGTAGAACTCCCCACAAAGGTTATAGGACAAATATACTGGGTTTATGCTTTCTCTACTGCTAAGGGGCAACTGGATTACTTCCCTTGATTTTACTTCCCCGAAATTGAGAGATAACACTATCTCAACAACAACAACAACAACATTCCCATTTCTATGATTCACCAGGTGTAAAGTCCGTTTTCCGGATCTTTTCCGGCGAAAGTTTTACATGCACCCATCCATGACTTGATCGGTCTGGAAGAGTACTTCACAGGGATACCCTCCACGATCCAGTACGCCCATTATGTGCCCACCTCGTCCCCAAAACGTCCATTCCAATGTCCTTCTCTCAGAATTCCCGTCCTGCGCTTGCGCACCATTGCTCCACTTTTATTTCACACCAGTCTAGTTGGAAGCTACCCGACGAGAGCTTCAAACTGATACCTCACACGACCCATTCGGACGAATACTGGTCCACCGCGACCCCAAAACGTCCATTCTAATGCCCTTTTCTCACAATTCCCTATCTGTGCATGTGCGCCATAGCCTTACTTTCACTCCACACCCATTCAGTCGGATGGTTCCCTACGAGTGTTTCACTTTGATACCGCACGGTGTAACTTTTCAGCGAAAGTCAACCCATGGCCACGATACCCCATCGTGTTCTACATTGCGAGACAGAGAAACAAGGTGCCACACCCACACAGCAAACGTCCATGAGTGGGTTACCCAAGTTGCCAGGTCATTGTGCACTGCACCGGAATGGGCATAACACCCAGACCTGCCTGACATATTCAGCGAAAAAATTCAACCCATGGCCTCGAGACCTCTGCCATCGTACTCTGCAGCTCGACACAGAAAAAACAAAGTGCCACGCCCCATACCGCAGATGTCCATGAGTGGGTTGCCCGTTGGATTTAACATTGGAGGTCACTGAAGCGTACAGTCTTATGTAGAGACAGATAATTCTTGCTGTGCCATAACGTGACCGGAAGTAACCATTGACCAGGACGTGACCTTTGACCTGGAGGTCACATGACCAGAAGTGGCGTCATCCGTGGGTGATAGTGACGTTACTCCGCATCACCCTCGCGCTTCACCCGCATTTTCCCGACAGAATAGGTCCTTTTCCTACAACTGTGCACGTAACGGTCGTCACATCGTCGTGAATCATTCTACGTGTTTCCGTGATGGTCGTTCTCCCATCTCTCGGACATCACATGATGAAGTTAGCACAGGAAGATCACCAAGGGAAAGTGAAAACAAAACGGCTGATACGCGAGAAAGTCTGGTATCCCAAGATCGACCAAAATGTTTAAATACATATCAAAATGTGCCTGCTATGTTAAGCTAATGCTCAGACTTTTCTTTTACCATGTCAGTAGTATACAGAGTGCATATTGGGTCAGGTTTGGACGAGTGCGCAGGTGTTTTTGCGCAGATATTACGTCAGTTTGAGGAGGTCATGGGGAGATGTGCGCAGGAGTGTTCTGTGCAAGTATGACGTCACTTCCGGTCTGCGTGAGTCGGGCGTGACTTTGGGGGCATGTATTCCTCCGCGGTTATGCGGTCTGGCGGTGATGCGGTCTGCCCCCGCGGACAGAAAGTAGTCCCAAATACGTGGATTTTCATGAGAATGTTCGGCAATCTTCAGGAGCGAGAGGGGCCCCTATTGGACCGATTGGGTCGAGTGAGGTGTCAAAGTGAAGCGCTCCTCCAGGGCTATCCAGTCATGAAAAAGTAAAATTAGGATTCGTCCCGAGAATATAAAAAGCGGAACACGGATTTTACCCCTACAATAGGGGAAAACTTCTATCAACCCTATCCCAAAGATCTAATATCAGTCCCCGGGCTTATCGGGATCAGGGTGCATGGGTGGGTGCATGTAAACTTAGGATTTGTCCAGAAAATATAAAAAGCGGAACACGGACTTTATCCCTACAATAGGGTAAAACTCCTATCAACCCTACCCCAAAGGGCTAATATCGGTCCCTGGCTTATCGGGGCCTGCTGAAAGAGATAGGGTGGGTGTATGTAAGATGAGGATTTGTCCCCGAAAATATAAAAAACGGAACACGGACTTTACACCTACAATAGAGGAAACCCCCATCAACCCTATCCTAAAGGGCTAATATCGGTGCCCGAGCTTATCGGGGTCTGCCTATCAAGTCATGGGTGGGTGCATGTAAAATGAGGATTTGTCCCCGAAAATATAAAAATCGGAACACAGACTTTACCCTTACAATAGAGAAAAACTCTATCAGCCCTATCCAAAAGGGCTAATATCGGTCCCCGGGCTTATCGGGGCCTACTAAGAGAGGCGGGGTGGGTGTATGTAAAAGTTTCTCCAGAAAAAATATAAAAAGCGGAACACGAACTTTACTCCTACAATCGGGGAAAACTCCCTATCAACCTTGTCTAGTGGGGGCTAATATCGGTCTCCGGGCTTATCGGGGCCTGTGTATGGGTGGGTGCATGAAAAATTAGGGTACTCATCTTACATCCGGGTTTTTTCCATGTAGGTTACTGCGCAGGTCACGTGGTTTGGTGGGTCTACGCAAGTGTGTGTCGTCACTTTCGGTTTTCAGAATGACCAAAAAAAAACTACCTCCGAACACAGAAGAGTTCCAATTTTTCCTTAGACCTTAGACGTATGGTCTGGATTTTCCACTCGGGTTTTTCCCGGCCCGGCCCGGCCGAACGCCTGTGCGCGTTATTCGGTCGCACTCGCGCGCACGCGGGTTAAAGGGAAGTTTCTGAAGTGTGCAAGGGCACTATATCACATCGGGGTATATATTTCACCCAAGTATAGCGGATAGCGGTTGTCGAGAATAACAACAAGTTCAGCAATATTTATACAGTTTATTATCCCCAATGTTACATCATACCCAGGCTGGGGGGGCCGCCCTGGGTATGTTTAGTATGTTCACAGCAAAACAAATTGAAATATCAAAAACCATGTTTTATTATTTATCGCACCGTCACATTCGGTACAAGTGTTTACTGAGCTCAAGTCAACGTTCAGCATGTAGACATAGAGAGTATATACGGCATGTTATGCTATTCACCAGTGCAAGGGTGACGCATTCAGCCGATGGGGGTGGTCGGTCAGCTTGGTAACGAAAAACGTTACATTGGTCACCCTATCTACGACACATTGTATGTTGGGGCGTTGACGTTGTGCCCATCTCAAGGGATTCACGGTGTCCAGTTTCTCCAGCATCGTCTCTAGCGACGCCCGGTTAATGATGGTGAACGGCTGGTCAAACACATGGCTGTTATTACTGGCATAATAATACCGTAACTGGTCCGTCTCTTTGTGACGTAAGATGTACCCGAAAGCGACATTCAATTTGAAGACCGTAGATTGGTCATTGAAGATGGCTTATACGTAGCTGCGTAGACGGGCGAGGTCGGTCAGTCGGAAATTGTAGATATCTTAATAGGGCGATCACGGTGGAAACAGTGCTGTATCATAGGTCATTGGCGCCGATAGATGTCACTCACTGGATGGGCGTACTGTAACAGATCGCTAGGAACATCCACTGCATCTTCCAGAAAATGTTCGATGTCGTCAGGCGTATGACTGGCAACAGGAATGCTAGGGACTGGCTGGATATCTAGGCTCTTCTGAACTGTGGATATAGGCGGGCTCTCTGTGATCGCATCACCAGTGGCATTCGTCTCCCCGGGCTCATCTTCACTGGGTCTGACCCTTCTGGGTGCCTCTTTAGTGGGAAGTTGTCGCCCAAACCGTAGAGACGGGGTATGAATCAAACGTTGGTGCTGTCTTAACTGACTGGGTCGTTTGAAGAGTTGACCACAATCGTTACATTGTTCCGTCGTCCTCTCGTGGAATGAGCCTTCGCGGCGCAGTAAATTATCCTCTCGATTGAATGACCGTGTGCAGGTTATACAAGTATACCGTGCATCGTTGTGGGTGAAGGCCTCGTGGCGTCGTAAATTATCTAGACGAGAAAACTGCTTCTGGCAAGTTGTGCAAGTGAACATCTTGGTGGTTGACAGAGTGTCGGCTGAAACGGCCAGGCCGCTTCCCTTTTATAGCACGCTTGCTGGTGATCTATTTTTAGCACACTCAGTTCATTTTCCTCCAACTCGAGGAGCGAGATGTACTGGTGTACGACTGAGCCGCATTGCGCGCGCGCGTGGGTGTGTGTGTGTGTGTGTGGGGGTGGGCAGTGGATTTTGCATCCGGGACCTTGTCAATATCCGGGTTTCCCGGGTGGGTTTTTTCCATCGTTCCACCGTTTTCCATCCGGGTACTGTGGTTTTACATCTGGGTCCTCATCTTACATCCGGGTTTTTCCATGTTTACTGTCACGTGACCGGAAATGACCTTTAGCCGCTGACATGAGCTTTAACTTTAACCTTTTAACCTTTAACATCCGCATGTAAACACACCCATAGCGGTTCCTCCAGCGTTGATGTGCTGTGATCGAGGGGCTAATAAAAGGATTGACCTGTAATTTTTGTTGTTGTTGCTCTCTTTTTGGACTAACCAATCAGAATAGTACGTATCACGGACTACACCAATAGAGCTACGTATAGGTGCGCATGTGTGACATGGCCTATAAAACACGTCCCTCTGGATCCCACACCCCATTCGGTGCAGAGCCATGACGGACACCCATCCCTATGCGACTCGCATTTTACAGCATGCGACCGTCTCGCATTTGACAGCATGCGATCGTGGTTAATTCACTCACGGGTTACCGAGCAGTGATTCGGTTCATGTTTGCAGATGGCGACGACAACGAGTGGCGACGCCAGATCCTGACAGAGGTCACAGAAGCGGTCCTCGACAGGGTGCACTCGATGGAGAGGTGTACTATCACTCACCACTACTGGACTATGACAGCCATCCTTGATGCCCGGACTATGGACCACGAACGCTCACGCCGGAACCAGCGACGGCTCGTTGGCCTAGTAATGGTCTTTGCCCTATTGACCCTGACGCTGTGGCAATGACAATGACAGCGACAGAGAAAGAACGGCTATTCAGAGCCTCCACATATGCGCTTATGTGCAACCGATATATAAGAGGGTCAGTCACAGTGTGCGTCATTCACCGTTCGTCATTGGGTCAACCATGTCACCGAGGGACCTGACCATAAATACGAGACAGGGTGTGTGTCATTCACCGTTCGTCATTGGGTCAACCGTGTCATCAGTCCTACGAGCCATCCTTCCCCTTACACCCCAGGTGGGGTTACACGTCTATGAAGATAAAGTCACCATCGTTGAAGACCGTGGAGATGTTTGTGGCCGCGCGCTGCGACCGTATGGTTACGCTACACCGTGACGGCTGGGCCAAATTTAAGCGGGTGTTGAGCGGTGAGCTCGAGGGAAACCTCATCCACATAGACAATGCCATCTACGTACACCGTGGGTCCTTCTTCCCACGCCTGGGCCGTTACCAAGACCCTACGCGAGGTTTCACCCTAGACCCCGATCTCTGGACAGCCTTCGAGAAAGTGGTGCCTATCGTGGACCAGCTGTTTACACCGGACGAGCGGTCAGCTGTTCAGTTGGAGTGGGTTCGTGCCCTGAGAGAAGCGGCGGCAGAACCCAATGAACAAATTACCAAACCTAGCAATGAAGCGAAGGCAGACGACGATGCCATTGATTATCCGGCTAGACTCAGTCAGCCCAGTGACATGATCACCCGATCCTTTGATCTCACGCCATAAACTTTTTCTCCCTATAAATACGAGAGACAGTCAAATCTGGTACCATTCACGTACTGACCATGACGGAGCATATAATACGGGCGTTTCCCAGCTTGATCCCGAGGTCTTCCTACACGTTTATGCGGATACGATCGATATCATGGAGGAGGTGGGAGACATCTGTGATGCGGACCCTACACAACTTGGCCCGGCTAACATTCGTCTGTCCCGGGAGGGCTGGACCAAATTCAAACGGGTGCTGTCAGGTGAACTAGACGGCGACCTCATTCACTTGTGTCATGATGTGTACATTTTACCCTTCACACTGTTTTATGGTCTGCATTGGGAGATGCCGTGGCAGATGTGGATCAAGTGCTTACGGAGGACGAGCGGTCATCAGACGAGTTGGACTGGTCATTTATCATTGACAATGTGCTGGCAGAAGCCAAAGACGAAAATCAGAAAGAACCTCTGGCCCAAGATATACCGTTATAAATAAACGATAGAGCCAGTGTCCATCATCATTTGTCACTATGAAGAGCTGGGAGAAGGTGTTGGATAACTTATACTACAGTCGCGACACTCCGGCGGCCTATAGTGCATTGTCGGCTCTCTATCGAGCGGCCAAACCCCAGGGGATACAACGTGCCCAAGTCCGAGATCGGTTAAGAAAACAAGACACCTATACCTTACATCGATCTGTTCGCCGCCATTTTCTACGGAACCGGGTCATCGTGGGTGGTATAGATGCCCAGTGGCAAGCGGATTTGGTCGATATGAGCGCCTTTGCCAAACACAACGATGGGAATCGGTATATCGTGACGTGCATCGATATCCTGTCGAAGTATGCATGGGTGGTACCCATCCGGACGAAAACGGGGGCGAATCTCATAGCGGCGTTCAAGGACATCTTCAAGTCCGGGCGCAAACCCATGTATTTGCAAACCGACGAAGGCACGGAATTCCTCAACAGACCGTTCCAACAGTTTATGAAAGCCCAGAAGGTGTTTTTTCTTCCATACATACAACGAGGCCAAGGCTTCCGTTGTGGCAAGGTTCAACAGGACATTCAAAGGCCGCATGTATAAATATTTCACCTATAAGAATACAAGGCAGTACATCGATGTTCTCCCGAAACTTGTGAGTGGTTACAATCGAGCCTATTACCGGAGTATAGAGAGAGCCCCCATTACCGTGACCCAACGCAATGAAGCCCAAGTCCAGCGTGTCTTGTACCCCAGGCAATCGCAGCGAACGCCGAAGGAGGTGTTTAAGGTCGGGGACCCTGTACGGACCAGTAAATTAAAGGTCAATTTGAGAAAAGTTACTTGCCCAACTGGAGCGATGAGCACTTCCTGATTAAAGGGCGCCTACCCCGACAACAGCGAATCTATGAACTGGAAGATCTTCAAGGGAAACCGTTGCTAGGGACGTTTTACGAGACGGAATTACAGCCTGTCGTAAAAACACAGCAAGACTACTACACGGTGGAGCAGATTTTGAAAACGGAACGTCGACGTGGTTAAACTGTTTCATTTCGTCAAATGGAAAGGCTGACCCAGTTCCTTCAATTCCTGGGTCGCGGCCAACCAGGTGAAACGACTATAAAGCCAGACATCACTACCGTCATCCTTCATTCCACGTTCGACCACGGTGCTATGGACAAACAGCAGCTGCCTCTGAACACAGCGTCTCCCAAAACGCGCAAAGCGCAAGTGGGCTTTGTGGTGATATTGATAACCCTGCTGAGTGTGTTGTACGGAGTTGTGTTTTACGACGTAGCCTATCTCAGCATTCTACTTAACCAACCTAGAACTCCAGGTGTGAGTGGCAGCCAAACCAGTCTACAGAGCTTCTCTACATCAATCAACCCCGTCATCGAAACGAGCCCAGTCATCACCACCACCACACCACGTGTACAAGCCACACCGAGCTCCACACCGAGTATACAGTCCACATCGAGGTCTACACCAAGTACATCCACTACGTCTGAAAACCCACCGGATTTCATCACTCACATTGAACGCCCATCGACAACGGCGACCGACGTACCAAATTTACAAGAGTGGGTTACCACGACAGCGGATATGCCTCCAACCATGGACCCTCGGTGGCAGCATCCCTTCAACTGCATCATCGCAGGACCGACGGGCTCCGGCAATATGCACTTCGTCAGGAAGCTCCTTTGACACTCCGACAGCATGATCACCCCATCCATTGCCCGAATCGTGTGTTGTTACGGAGAATGGCAGGCAGCGTATGCAGCGTATGCAGCAATGCCCCACATCACGTTCGTGGAAGGCCTACCCAACCTGGCCGATTTGGAATCGAACACCTTGGTGGTTCTGGATGATCTCATGGCGGAGACGGATGTGCGCGTCACCCAACTCTTTATCAAAGGCAGCCATCATCGACGGCTCGGCATCATCTACATTGTGCAGAATCTGTTCAGTAAAAACAAAGAACATCGGAACATCAGCTTAAATGCCCACTACAGATGGGCAGATGTAACACCGTTTGCGTTGGAAGCCTTTAAATATGCGACAACCCCTCAGCACAGGTATATGCTCTTCGACCTCAAGCAAGCCACCCCCGATCACCTTAGATTACGGACCGGAATCTTTCCCGGAGAGACCCACCACGTGTACATGCAACAATAATGTAAACACACCACAGTGGCTCCCCCAGCTGGGGTGTACGTTTGATGATGGGGATAATAAAAGAATTAATACCACACCATGGTTGACTTTGTCTCTGTTCAATATT
This sequence comes from Hanleya hanleyi, assembly GCA_036873755.1. Classification (NCBI taxonomy): domain Eukaryota; kingdom Metazoa; phylum Mollusca; class Polyplacophora; order Lepidopleurida; family Hanleyidae; genus Hanleya; species Hanleya hanleyi. Next base: position 96,637 of record JAVTVY010041467.1, on the reverse strand, counting down.
CAGGAGGTAGGTAGATAAAAAGGGCAGAGTTGTGGGTTCTAGTATTAGTTGTACATGACAAGTCTGTTGCATTATAAGGCTCTACGGGAGGTCACGAATACTTCAAAACCCATAAAAACCTTTCCCTTCAAGAATCACATAGACTTCGATTACAACGCACACAACGACAAGGCACAGATCCACCTCACCGCCAACGTGAGCGTCGTACTTGAGTCCTATCCTACAGCAAATGCTGGATCTCGCTAACTCGACCTACACGGGTCCAGCCGAGGACCATGGCCAGATGTCGATGGATATGAAGTCGGGTATGTACGGCCTCTACGTCTACTACTCGGACGTGGTCGACAACCACATCGTGGGCGATATCAACAAACCTCTGTTACGGGCGGTCCCCATTAAAAAGACGTATGGAGATCAAATCACCCACAGTTTCACCCACATGCTCTACCTACCCATACGACAAACCGACATCAACACTATCACGGTGGATATAAGAGATGACACGGGACGACCGGTCGCATTCCAACGAGGGAAAGTGGTGCTGACACTTCATTTCAGACAAGCACGTTCTCCCCACTTTGTTTAATGAGAGTACCTTACTAGTTCGATGCACGCAGCTATATGGACTATTATGCCCAACAGGCCGGGGGTGGCCTTTCTGTCTTTAGCGGTGCACGCATGCAACGAGGACATGGGCTGGGGAACATACTCGGGAGCATCGTCAAATCGTTCTTACCCTTGGTGATTCGTGGGGTGAAAGCAATCGGTAAATAAGCGGTACGCAGTGGACTGCAAGTCGCCGGTGATGTCTTGGGCGGTACGGCTCCCAAAGAAGCCTTGAAACGGCGGGCCAAAGAAGTGGGAGGCGTCTTTGTCGCCAAAGCACACCGCACCGTAGGGAATAAAAGACCTGCACCACCTCCACCACGCACCAGTCGACGACTGACCCAGCGACGACGCACATCGAAGACCCAGGATATCTTTTCTTAAAACATGTCCTTAATCCACGCAGAGTCCTGCCCCTCCACCAACAGTGAATTTGATTTGTGGACCGTTCCGCCTACACAGACCAGTGCCGAAGAAGGATTATGGGTGGAGCATCTCCCGCTCTGCAGCATCAACGAAACAAGGCCCATCGAGTTCACCATCAGTAATGCGGATACGGCCTATGTGGATTTAGCCCATACGTACTTGTATGTGAAAGCCAAGATCGTCAATGAGGATGGCTCCAGAATCGTCCAAGCTGCCACGGTGGGCCCGACGAATCTCTGGCTGCACTCTATGTTTCAACAGGGGGATATTTTTCTCAGCGACAAAATCATCAGTGACTCGACCAACACGTACCCCTATCGAGCCTACATCGAGACGCTGTTGTCGTATGGACGAGAGGCTAACAAATCTCAGCTGACAGCCGCTTTATTCTACCAAGACACAGCCGAGCACATGGACACGGTGGACAGTGCGGGATATAACAAACGGAAGGCTTTCACCGCGAACGGCGCCTCGGTGGATCTCATGGGTCGACTGCACGCAGACATATTCATGCAAAACCGGTACCTCTTGAACCCCATCAAAATCCGACTGATACGGGCGCCTCCGACCTTCGCCTTCATGACCACCGACGTAGAGGGGCATGCAGCCGACTATAAAATCGTCATCCAAGACGCAGTCCGGTATGTCCGAAAGGTGAAATCGAATCCAGCCGTTCAATTGGGACACCTCAAAGCCATGGAAACAAAACCAGCCCAGTACCCTATCCGACGTGTGCAAACCAAAGTGTCCTCTGTGCCTGCTGGAAATATGAGCGCCAACAAAGAAAATCTGTTCCTGGGGGAACTACCCAAGCGACTGATCCTGGCCTGTGTGGAAAATACCAGTTTCAGCGGAGCCTACCCAGAGAATCCGTTTGACTTTAACCATTTCGGCATCAATTTTGTGGCCATGCATGTGGACGGACAACAGCTCCCAGCCACGGCCTTAACCCCGAAATTTGGGCTCGGGAATTTCATTCGAGCCTACCAGAGCTCGTTTACAGCCACCGGTCAAATCAACCAGGACGAAGGGAATATGATCAGTCGGGAGGACTACGTGAACGGATACACGTTGTTCTGTTTCGATCTGACCCTCACCTTAGAGAACGACCATCAGCTGGCCCTCGCCAAGCAAGGTAATTTACGGTTGGAAATTTACTTTGCACGAGCCCTCCGGACCACCGTCAATGTGATCTGCTACGCCCAGTTTGACAACATCATTCAAGTGGATAAGGCGCGCAACGTCCTGTGTGACTTTGCCACCTAACATGGCTACAGACCAGATAACCAGGTTCCCATTAGACCGTATGTATCCTGCTGCTTACGTTCTCAACGATGGATCGGCCCGGTGAACATTGGGTGGCCGTGTACTTGACAGAACAGCAGGGCGAATACTTTGACCCGCACGGCCTGCCACCCCTCCATCCCGATTTAACAGACTTCATTGATCAAGGCACAGAGACGTGATGTTGGAACAGTCAAACGTTGCAAAGCCTGAACAGTAGCGAGTGCGGACAATATTGCTTGTTTCACCTGTACCACCGATGCCGAGGAAGAACCTTATCTACCATCGTACAGATGTTTGACGAGTACCCCAAGGCCGAGGACCGCGATGTACTCGTATATGACTGGGCCTTCCAGCATTTCAATGTACAAGCCCCGTTCTGGGCTTAAGTTCTTTCAATGTACAAGCCCCCTGTTCTGGGCTTAAGTTTTATCGATTCCAATGTACAAGCCCCCTGTTCTGGGCTTAAGTTCTATCGATTTCAATGTGCAAGCCCCTGTTCTGGGCTTCAGTTTTCACGTGGTTGTTCTCACGTTGTTGTTGTTAGTTATTGTTGAATAAAAAACAAAATGAGATCTCACCAAAAAAACCCTGTCTTGTGTGTTTTCTATATGAGCATAAAACAAGCGGCCATGCAGGCTATAACAGACATGTGAAGATTCGGTCAAACTGGCCTTGAACACCGTTGAGAATTAGCCAATCAGTGGCCTAGGAAGGGACCAAATGTAACCAATCAATGTCTAGAAAACAACGCAAGAGCACTGCAGTAAAATAGAGAGCCAATGAGATCAGCTCACAGACCAAGTACAAGGTCTAGGTTAAGAGCGGGCATTCCAGCACAAAAATTGTGACGAGGAGTTACAAGTTACAAGAGCAACAGGTGGAGTGAAAAAACTATAGAGGTTCGAGGTGCGGGTAAAGATCAGGAAGACGGCGAGTGGAGACTCGTCCAACACCTAAAGATTATGTTTATAACTATATAATCATGGTTTCATGTATTTTTTCGTGCCAATACGGTTCTGGGAAAACTGAGGGTTCCCCACTGGCCATTTAACATGGGCATAGTACTGGCGATATTGTCGGGGACCCTGTGCATTCCATGGGTGCTTCGGAAGGGCGGATAAAGGCTATCTATTGGCCCGGACAGGGCCGAACATTACCGGAAGGGGGACCTTTGACCTTTTGACCTGGATGTGACCTTTGACCTTTTTCCCGAAATTCACCCGCGCACTCCAGGATAACCCGCTCGCGCGCGCGTGCGGCCAGATAATCCGCGCAGGCGTGCGGCCGGACCGGGCCGGGGAAAACCCGGATGGAAAATCCGGACCATACGTCTAAGGTCTAAGAAAAAATTGGAACTCTTCTGTGTTCGGAGGTAGTTTTTTTTAGTCATTCTGAAAACCGGAAGTGACGTCACACACTTGCGCAGACCCACCAAACCACGTGACCTGCGCAGTAACCTACATGGAAAAAACCCGGATGTAAGATGAGTACCCTAATTTTACATGCACCCACCCATGCACAGGCCCCGATAAGCCCGGAGACCGATATTAGCCCCGACTAGACAGGGTTAAAGGAGAAGAAAACATTCGACTAATATATACACCGAACGAAAGATCCATCTCCCCCGTATCCAAAAATGTAAGCAAATATTTTTTACGATTTTTTACCGCCGATCTATTCACATTGAAACATAAAAAACTGGAGCCTTTGGACAGATTCTTAAGTGCAGCCATTACAAGGGCTTGCGTCTATTTTAACCAATCAGAAATGCCGAAAATATATTGTGCGCATCGTTGCGTGACGTCAGTCGGGCTCATACTAAACTTGCGCCCTGTACGTTTAAGTACGAGAAGTTATCGGGACTGCAGGTTTATATATGTATACTGTTATAATTTGATAGTGGTAGTGTGCCAATATTCCGCAAATGCACGGGCGTCATGCCGCAGTGTGTGGCGTTTGTCTGTTTTAACAGAACTGGGAATCCAAACCTTCCAAAGACCGAGACATTTCAACAGATGAACTGAAACAGTGGGTGTATAACGCCGGTCGGCAGGATTTTACTTCAAACGCATCAAAGAAGAACTTTTGCACAGTGAGGCTGATGCAATAAATTGGAGTGAGTTTATTAGTATTTCTACACTATTTCAGTCATATCACGGCGTTCGGTTCCTATTCCTGTCAAATTGTAATCATTCCAATGTAAGAAAGGCTTGGTTTGTAATATATCCATGCAATGTCATTATATTTTCGCCTTCCGCGCTGGAGAGCGGCGAGGCCCGGGTGACGTCACACGCTTAGACGACCTGAGCCAAAATGGCGGCACGCTTGAGAGACAACGATGCGCAGGTTGATCGACGATTTAACCGAGTAGAAAAAATCGCAAAAAATATTTGCTTACATTTTTGGATACGGGGGAGATAGATCTTTCAGTCAGTGTATACATTAGTCATATGTTTTCTTCTCCTTTAATATGAGTTTTCCCCTATTCTAGGGGTAAAGTCCGTGTTCCGCTTTTTATATTTTCGGGGACAAATCCTCATGTTACATACACCCACCCTACCTCTCTCAGCAGGCCCGATAAGCCAGGGACCGATATTAGCCCTTTAGGATAGGGTTGATAGGAGTTTGATAGGGTTGATTGTAGGGATAAAGTCCGTGTTCCGGTTTTTATATTTTCGGGGCAAATCCTAATTTTACATGCACCCACCCATGCACCCAGACCCGATAAGCCCGGGGACTGATATTAGCCATTTGGGATAGGGTTGATAGGAGTTTTCCCCTATTGTAGGGGTAAAGTTCGTGTTCCGCTTTTTATATTTTCGGGACAAATCCTAATTGTACATGCGCTCACCCATGACTGGATAGCCCTGGAGGGGCGCTTCACTTTGACACCTCACTCGACCCAATCGGTCCAATACGGACCCCTCTCGCCCCTGAAGATTGCCGGACATTCTCACGAAAATCCACGTATTTGGGACTATTTTCTGTCCGCGGAGGCAGACCGCATCGCCGCCAGACCGCATCACCGCGAAGGAATACATGCCCCCAAAGTCACGCCCGAATCACGCAGACCGGAAGTGACGTCATACTTGCGCAGAACACTCCTGCGCACACCTCCCCATGACCTCATCAAAGTGACGTCATACCTGCGCAAAAACACCTGCGCACTCGTCCTAACCTGACCCAATGTGCACTCTGTATACCACTCGTGTCCTTAGTTATAATAAGACACTTTGGCACAAATTAAATCTTCAAGAGTTTACAATCTTGTATCGCACAAATGCTTCCAGTGAGTGCCAATTTCACCATTAAAAAAAATCTGTGCTGCGAGGGGTCTTCGCCGTTGTATGCACAGGGGCTCCTTAACGTTATTAATTGGTTAATTAGGTTGATTACGGGGTGGGGGGGGGAGGGGGGTGTCGAGGTAGGGAATAAAACCCCATTTATTCCCTACCTCGACTCCCCCCCTCGTAATCAACCTAATTAACCAATTAACAACGGTAACGAGCCCCTGTGCTTGTAGGTACCAAACATTTCAGGTGTCATATTTTGTACGGTGACACAATTCTCCCAATAAATGCTGACCGAGAAGGAACATATTCCCAACAACTTCTATATAGTTGTATTCATACACACCTGTTATTTCTGTGCCCGATCTGACAATTTTTGTTCGAGGTGTCATATTCTATTAAAGGAACACCCGCCCGGTAAATGCTTCTCAAATACACAAACAGGCCCGGGAAAACTTTTTACAAACCACACATCCACTATCATGTAACTAATACCATGTAGACTCGTCAGACACAAAGGAGATATTCACAGGAGAATTTATTTTCTTTCGTCGCCAATACTCGAAAGACATTTATCGTATGATCATGTTGGCACCAGTCCACCGAGAGAAGTTTACTGTTGCCGTTGTTGTTTCACAGTGGATCATTGTTTCAATTTGACAGAGATTTAAAGCAAACAGGTACTGTAAATGTGGGGGTCATAATACAGCCTAGTTGAACATAACATATAATAACTACCACATTTCACATTGGTGAGATAAAGAGGTGGGACATATTGACGACATCTGGCGATTAAAGAGTAACCATATGACTCCACATAAAGCCTCCCCGCCCTTGAACACGAAACAAATAAAATGGTGTTTTGTACGGAGCGAATTGAAAGTTCATATATATATCACGGCGAAATAGCGGTCATTTTTATCGGGGTTACCAAGGGTAAACCCTATATTAGTATCACTTTTCAGATTTTTTTTCTTTTTTCTTCTGCACATGTGTAGTTTTGATCTCCTGCCTGGAGACTGTTCTCATTTGATGCCCCTTAGAGCATTCACAACAGGCCTCGCACAAGCCATGCAATTCCAGGCGCTAAGAGTAATGGAATTTCGTTGAAAGGACATGGAAAGTCAGAGGAAATATATGTACAGAGTCCGGGGAAAATGAGTGAAAAAGCTAAGTTATTCTCTGAAGTTCAGCGAAATTTGTTGCGGAATAAAAATCCAAACAGCCGTGAAACGTGTTTGCTGGTGACCGAGTTTCGCCAGATTGGAACGAGGTCAGACAGCTCATTTACATATTTTGTGTAGCCCATTGGTTGAACTAAACTCGTGACTGTTTCCCGCTGAATTAATATTCATATTCTGTGACGTGTATTGGTCGAGGTCATAATGTCGATAGCTGATTGGCTCACGCTCTTGACATCTATACTAATTTACGTATCCAGAACGCAAAATGGTACATCTTCAGAAAATTTATGACCTAGGCCTATCCCAAAGTTCACAAGATCATTATTGTTTAGCATCATCAGATAAACAAGAATAGTACGATCAGACAACATGCAGGCGAAAATACTGTATAATTGACGTAATTCGTTGTTTTCCGCGTTTCAATGGTTGATCTTCAATGCATAATGTAGGTCAACTAAATTTATAATGTCTGCTGCTTCAAACGAGTAGGCCTACAAGTACGTTCAGTTTTATTTTTTTAACGACAAAACTTGCATAATGTTAGCAACAAAAGTACATATCATCGGGCGTATGAACAGTACTATGTATTGAATGAAGAACAGAAATGCTGCAAATGCCCTGACCTGATCATGTACATGTAACGCTAAGAACCTTGGAATAGGTCATAAATTTCCCGAAGATGTACCGTCTTGCATCCAGAACAGTCCCATTTGAACTGGTCAAATTGCAGTCACCATTGTTCGTTGGTTTGGAATTTAGCTTTGGGCTAATTTTGCCGATGCCGGGAAAATGCAAATTTAGTGAACATTGGCTGAGAATGGATGATTATAACTGTGGTTGTCCCGTCACGGTGAGAGGACAGCAATGTACACAATATGTCAAACAAATGTGGATCTGTCCAATATGGACGATGGTCGGAGCCATACAAAGATTACAGGGTACACATTACGCATGGACAGAAAAATCAGGGCGGACAGCACATGAACATACCGGCATTTCTGACTATGCCCGAGCTTCAACTTCTACCTCGAACGGTGAGACGACCAATACCCTGCACGACCGTGGCCATATGCCAACATCTGCCGGAGATCATCGCGAGGGTATTTCTGGCTTTCTTTCAACAAATTAGACATTGGAACCGGAAATAGTGTGGTGTTTGAAACAAATACAGTCACACTGATATAGATAGACTGTCTTTCAATATGAAGTCAGACATGGACGATGGCTGAGTTATGAATGTCTGATCTAGAACTTGTATGAAAAGCGTTGTTTAGAGGTCACGGAAATTTCAAAAATTGGTCATAGAAAAGTCATGGAATTTTGAACCTCTGAAGGCGCACGAACCCTGTCATAAAAAAAATACCGTTCTTCTCTCTGACAGTCATATACACGGTGGCTTGTGCATTGAACGTGATAATTGGGAGATTATCGCAGTAAATTTTATCTTTCCAATTTCTTTTAAAAGTTGCCTTTATCTGGTAGCATTTGTTACGGCGAGACGGATAGTCATTCTCCACTGTCCAGCGACAACCGATCCTATCTGGCTATTATGTGGGGCTGATGCCAGGAAGTCACTGCGCCACAAAGCAATAGCAGGATAACCAGCGAGTAATATAGGACCAGCACTTATTGTCCCATCAGTTTTTTTTAGTCACTCTTTCAAATGCAAGAACTCGAAATTGGTACATGATATATAGATCTGAAACTTCAACTTTACACACATATTCTTGAGGTTGTTCTATAACTATATGGCACTTTATGAATTATTATTACGAATATGAATTTTAATATTTTTGAACATTTTTTAATCTTTGGTAAGCTACCTTACAGCAAAAGTTATGATTCATGTATAGTGCAAGATCACAAAGATGATCTTCACTTTAGATAGGGAATCGTCCTCAATGCGTTTTTGATACACACAGCTGGTGGGGCTAACTTTTGTCTAAAAAGCACCAAATTGACCATTTGAATAGATAAAGAATAATCAAGACCCACAGACAAACACAACCAGACTTACAGTGGTTCAAACCTGCCGTATTTTGCACTTTTCGGTGCATTTACAGTCGACATTTTCTCTCCAAAATTCTCGTTGCAAAATTATGACACCTTTAACCAAAATCATATTTAGACTTATTTGTTGGTCAAAATAGCTAAAATTGGTTTTGGTTAAAGGTGTCCTATTTTTGTAACAAGAGAAAATCCACACCGAAAAGTGCCTAAAAATACGAAAATAAGCCAACTTACCAACTTTAGTGAGCCATAAATCCGTTTTCGTGCATCTGCAGTCCTTCATTATTTCGGGTCTTATAATTCAGCATGAAGGCTGTACAAAAAAGTCCATTTCATATCCCTTTGATAAAAGTGAAAGTTTGGCCCTTCAAACTGAACAGCTTGAGGACGATTCCGTATGTCAAGCGAACACCTCCATCCTTCCCAAATATGACACTAATAAACTCCTCTGATGCAAGTAAACCCGATATCAGTACTTTAAGTACTTTGATTTAGATTCTAGTTTGTTACAAACGTTGCAAAAAATGTCATTTATGCGGAGCCAACAGTTGATTTTTTAAAAGCTTCAAATTGGACGACTAATTTAAATAGACAGATTTCACCAAGACAAAATTATCCCAAATCGTGGATATTAATTTATTTTCTAATTGGTATTAATATAATTCCACAAAAACAGTATTTTAAATAGCAAGGGATCTTTCATTATGTTTTATCGCATAATAAGGCAAATCTTGCTGCTTAATGCAGCTTTAATTCGTCCTGCTTAATTTGTCATATCCTATTTTTATCATTTACCCAATATGTCGATTCATCCTTGTCGACTTTCATTGTAAACCACATCGGGATTAGGAGAGGTATACAAATATGAACCTAAAGGCCAATTAAACATAAATAGGACGTGCATTACCATAAGTGTTTGAAATTTAGGATGTCGATACTTACAAACAGTCCTTTCTCGAATGGCCTATTTACATCAGTTTTTTTTGTTTGATTGGGATTTAGTAATTAGTTTGCAAGCGTATAGTCATGGTTACAGTTTATATTGCTGCTCTAATATACCGACAGGAACAGATCACGGATCAAAGGATCTGTACTAGCTACACAGTGAGAAAAACATAGACTGGGATTGGTTACGCTCATAAAGCAGCTTGTGTCCTTACCTCTCTTATTCTCTTTGTTTTCCCACTGATTCGTGTAAGACAGTACTGGATTACATTCTGCTACAGCACACAGAGCTGGATAACGTGAGATATATGGTGATTGATGATATTCAAAATTATGATGTCGATAGTGATCATAAATGGGTTATGATGGAAATGGAACAGAGGGTTCAAGGAGGGGAAAGTATCAGTAGAAACCAGTTCAAGTGGGTGATGAATGAAGACACTGATTGGAAAACATTTCGGAAAAAGATAGAGCAAGAATTCAGTGATTGGGAAGTGCAGGTTAGAGAATGTACGACAGAAGAGGGACTTGCAAAAATGTTCAATAAACGGCTCATTGCTGCTACTGAAGGGGTCATCCCATGGGTAAGATGGAATAGTGGAAATAGATTAGAAAATACAGAAATTCGGGAGGCGAGGCGGAAAAGGCGCTGTGCAAGACAAGAGTTTAATATGGCCTTGATAAGTGAGGGAGGAAGGAAAGAGGAGCTAGTGAGTGAAGCAAAGAAGGAGTATGAGCAGGCTAGGAGAGAGGTGGAGTAGTTGACACAATGCATGATTAGACTACATAATCAGGATGTAGTAAATAGAATTGATAGAGAGGGAAAGGAAGGTAGCAGAACATTTTGGAAGTTGGTTAACCATAAGAGGAAACAAGAGGTATCCGGCGTCTTGAAGACTGGGGAGGGTGGGATTACCACGGATAGAAAAGTACTAGCCGCCATGATAGGGGAGAAATGGGGGGAAATTGCCACAGAACATAGTGGAAGGGAAGTGGATAGGGATATACTGGAAAACATCAGGAAGGAAGAGAGGCGTAGCGCTGAAGAAGAAATTGTAGACAGCGATGGTCTAACGGGACAAATTGAGATCAAAGAATTAAGGCAGGTGGTGAAAGACATAAAGAGAGGAAAGGCTATGGGAGAAGATAATATTCCAAACGAGTTTATGAAAGAGGTAGGTGTGCGAATATTCGAATGTTTGAGATTGTTATTTTGTCGGATATGAGAAACTGAGGTAATCCCGGTGGTTTGGAGGACAACAAGGACTACATTGTTACACAAGAGTGGTGACACGAGGTTATTAGATAATTACAGAGGAATAGCTGTAGCGAGTAATGTAGGAAAAGTGTTTACCAAGATTTTGGGAGTAAGGCTCCAGAGAGATGTGGAGAGTAGAGATCTTTTGGGAGAGATACAGGCGGGTTTTAGGAAAGGCAGGATGTGTCAAGATAACCTCTAAGTGCTCACTCAAATTTTGGAACAAAAAAGGAATCATAAACAGGGATGCTGTGTGGCCTTTCTAGACATTAAGAAAGCATATGATAGAGTGTGGAGGGAGGCACTCTGGGCTGCCTTGGAAGGCCTGGGTTATGGAGGCAAGATACTAAACATAATCAAGGATTTATATGCTGGAGTCCGTTTCAAAGTTGTATTTGGGGAGATAGAAACGGATTATATAGATCTGAGGGAAGGATTAAAGCAGGGGGGTGTGTTGTCACCGTTACTCTTTGCGATATACTTAGCGGAGTTAGGAAGACGACTTGAAGGATGCGGGTGGGGTGTGAATCTCGGGAAGCGAATCATTCCTGGGTTGTTTTTTGCAGATGATATAGTTTTATCTGCGAAAACAAGGAAAGAATTACAGTTTATCTTGGATATAGTAGGGAAGTTTGGATTTGAAAGGAAGATAATCTACAGCCCAACAAAGAGTTGCGTTATGGTTAGTAGTCAGGTTAAACCAGGAGGGGACAACTGGCAACTTGGGAAGTTAAGTCTGGAGGAGGCGGAAGAACATGTCATGAAGATAGGAGAGGCGGATGAAAATAAGTACCTAGGAATTAAAATGAAGTTAAAAGGACAAATTTTCAGGGTGCAAAAGCAAGAGATGATTGCAAAGGCAAAGAGAATGTTGGGGATAGTCAAGGCCATAAGTGCCAGTACATGTAACCGAAGTATGTGCGCAAGAATATTGTGGGAGAGAGTTGCAGTGCCTACAATTTTATATGGGGTAGAAATAGTGGAACTTGATGGGAAAACTCTGGCAGTATTGAATTTGGTGGAACTACAGGCAGGGAGATGGATACTAGGGGTGAACCGTATGACTGCAATAGAAGCTATTTATGGAGAACTTGGTTGGAGCAGAATGGCTGACAAAGTAGGAATATTGAAGTTAAACTACTATGGGCGTTTTGTTAAAATGGAGGGGGATAGATGGGCAAAAACTGCTTGGGAGGAAGGTCTCAAAACAGAGAAACAGACTGGGTGGTTCAAGGAAGTAGATGCGATTAGCACAAACTATGATGTTAACTTAATTGAAACCGGAAACAGTGAGAGAAGATGGGAAAAAATGGTTTCTGTTAAAGTGGATGAAAAGTGGGTAGAAGAGTGGAAAGATGGGATGAGATGTGTGGACCATTAGAGCGGATATTGATGGGTTGGGGGATGCAGAACTGCTGTAGAATGTTAATGTGACAAGACTTTACACTGGGTGCAATGTGAAGGATTACTTTGTAAAACGGCTCAACAGTGGAAAGCTGGAGAGGACGGGGAACAATAGGATACTTGAAAATTTAGGACACAAGGACGAGGATTACCAGGGTGTTGGGAGCAGGAACAATTATTAAAGAAAGTGGGTTGGAGAGAAATTCGATGAGTGATATATTAAATGTTGAGTGAATGGTCCAGGCTGAGTGGCTATTAAATTATTAAATTGGCTATTTAATTATGAGTGTCCATGGTGATAATTAATCAAAGTTGCCACTAACAATCGTTCCGAGAAGAGAGAATGAGGGGGCTTGACAGATGGAAATATTATGTGATACTTCTGTACTTATGGGAATTAAGTGAAGGTATATTGTGTAATAGGAATGTGGGGATTAAACAGTGTCTATGTGACACTGTTAAGAGGGATCATGTGTAGGGCGGGTTGGGGGAAACGGGTTGCACGGCGTGTTCGCACGACTTGTGCCCATCGCGGTGCGATGGAGTGCCCAAGTACATCCATCCATCCATCCATCCATACATACACGCCAATATTCGCCTCTCATCCGCTAGATGCGCTTTGAACATCTAATTACCGAGAACCAATGGTAATCGATTTGATCCACAGCGTTTTTGGATATTGTTAACCGATTTGGATTTTGTTAACCTCAGCGACCGAAATGGAAGGTCTATTCGTCTACAATTCAGATTAATTATTGCTATAATGTTACAAAACAAGGCTATTTCATGGATAACAATTACTTGTATTCCTCCTATAATTTTGTTAATTTCACGTGTTAAGAGATAATGTAGCACACTGTGCTGTGGTTCAAACTGTCTTTTAAACATACCAGGCCTAGGGGAGGGGCATTATGAACAACATCCGGAACAACAAAAATTTGGGACCTGTTACTCCGTTATTTTGTAGTTTATCATATTGGGGTCATTTTGACCCTATTTGCATAACCCCCGAGCAGAGGACCATGGGTAAATTCAAGATGGCAGTCATGTGAGGTATCGGAAATGTTATGTTTAGATCATTTTTCTTCAGAATTCCTGCTTTTCCGCGAGGAAAAATGAGCAAAAACTATTTTATTTCACATCAAATTAACATTGACGTCGCTGTGACACCATCAAAGCGGTCATCTTGAATTTTTTACATTTTCTGGTAGAGCTTGACTCAAGGCTATAATGTGGTTAGTTTCAGCTGCCTGGCTCAAGTGGTAAGAAAAATATTTAGGGTGTCATTTTGGCCTGCAGGCCTGAATAGGTTCCAAAAAGCCCAGCAGGACAGGCAGGGTTAATAATTTTGCTTCAATTGCCCCTGGAGGGCGGTGAAGTTCCGTGATCATTCAGTGGCATCAGACTGACAATCTCACCATACAAATAACAGGCTACTCATATCGAGAAAGAGGTTTTATCAGTTTGTATTTTGTCTGCAGTCTCACGTGTCCATGCAGCTATCAAACAATTGGTGTCAGAATTCGACATCAACCAAGAATTGCAATGACGTAGGGACAAAAGTTGGTTTATGAGCATAGGCGATAGTCTGCACGGCCCGTTCACACGCATTGTTGAATTTCGACTCTAGAAATTGTGGTTCATCAAAGGTCAACGACTCCATTTATTTGTTAAGCAACCACTGATTCTGGATGACGCAGAAGCCCTGATTTAAATCGATCAAATGGAAAAGCTAAACTATATGTATCTGACAAAGGATAAAAGAGCAGAGGTTTATATGGGGTTAAGTAAATGTGCAGTATCAATTACTAAGATGTATCTCGAGTGCATTCTCTGTGGTAGATGAATAAATGACCAAGTATGAATCATCCAATGAAAACTATAGTCGAGCACGTCGGAATATTAGCGTTTGAAGATGACTTGTTGATGAGCGTTTTGCTCAGAGAGTATTCATCCGAGACCGTTAAGCTCGGTCAGTACTTGGTAAGGTGACCGGGTGCTGCACTGGCTGGGCTGATCAGTGTCCAGGGTAATAGGAACTGTGAGCACTCTCGTGTTCGGGCACATGTAGGCACCCTCGTAATATGACTGAAACAAGGTTGAAAACGACGTTAAACCCTACTACTCCCCCGTTCACTCACTCGTGAGAGATTTTTGTAGTTCATATGCACATGATGTTGCCGAATGTCGCAATGAATATTGAGATTGTGAAGTTTAGGGAAATATCATCAAACTCTCGAATAATATAGTTATGTCGTATAGTTTTCAACAATCAAGGAACTTCAAGATTCTTTAAGCTTACAGGATAAATTCATGGTCCGACATTCAGTAGTCAGCCATCAACCACAAAGAAGTTCTCCGTCCATAATCGAAAGGGACTTTTTCGAAAGACATTCATAATTGCATATGAAATATACGTAAGCACATGCACAAGGAGAGTGGTAAACAATTTTTACCCTACCAGGCATTATTTGGTGGTCATAAAGGCCCCACCTACCGAACTATTTGCATAACCCCCGAGCAGAGGATCATTGGTTAATTAAAAAAGGCGACCAATTGGCACCTCGCGGGCTAGTGTATCGATCAATCTGTTATAGGATCGATACACTGGCTTGGTTAGTTACCCATACGAGTTCTGGATATAAATTGATCAAGGGTTTTCTCTATTAGATCCAATTAGTGAACACGCTAAGCTAGTTGATTAGGCCAATCCGCTGCGAGGTATGAGATGTGACAGGTTTGAATTTCATCGCGGGCAAAACTGCTTTGATGTCAAGCTGAAATCGACATCGGAAGTCAAAGCAAAATCCGCAGGCTTGGGATACCGACATGCTAATGCAAAAGAAGCGCTGTATGATTGTATGATATTGTATAATAACGACTCAAGAACTCACTCGAATCACCAAAAATATCCAGGTGAACCCTCTGCGAGGATTTAAGATTTATCTGGACCTGTGACGATGCCATTTGGGGGCCAGGAAAGAGATGTTTTCATAAAAATTCATGTTTTTCTGCCAAGAAAAGTGGACATCAACTATTTATTTCACATCAGATTATTATTTACTAATTTATCATGCAGTTTTTGTGAAGAAATTACGTAAATAAAAAATATATTTTTATCATTTAGAAAGTGATCGTATAACAGTATTTTCGCATAACACAAATTCTAGTGCTGAAAATTTGGTCGAGTCCCGTGCGGGTTTCGAACCAGCGACCCCAGAGGCAGGCACCTAATCGCCAGCACTGTATGTCGGCGATCTAAACCACTCGGCCAACGGGCCTCCCACAAAACTCATGGAACCTATTCAGCTTCAGATATCTCACTTTGCGACCTTCCTATACTCGAAGAATTTTCTTGGCCTGTTCATGATGACCTTTGTGGAAGTGAACACTTTCCCACTGTTTTAAAAGCTGTTCATTCAACTGATGATCCCCCTTTAACAAGGTATAATTTCAAGAAAGCAAATTGGTCAGAATTTGAAAAGCTTTGCTCACAAGAACCACAAGTAGTTTCTTTTGCTGATGTTTCAGATCCTATACAGCTATTCTCAGATATACTGATTGAAATTGCATCTTTAGGAGTGGTACACATTAAAAACATAGTTTAATGATGACTGCAAAGAAGCAAGGAAACGTACATGTAGGAAGAAAGGTGAACAGTGATTCCGCCGAAATCCAAATTCTGAAAATTTGAAAGATCTCAGAGTAACTAGAGCTAAAGCTCGTAGAACCATGCAACAAAACACACGCGATTCTTGGAAAAATTATGTTTCTAAGATCAATACACATACTCCCACAGTAAAAGTTTGAAATATGATCCAAAGAATAAAAGGTAAAAGCTCCAAATCTAGTGTTCATCATCTCAACGATGGAAATGAGGTGTTAACTGACAGAGTAGAGATTGCAAATAAGCTAGGCGAAACAATTGCCAAAAATTCTTCGTCAGATAATTATGTACCTAAATTTCAAAGTTTCCAGAAAAGAGAAGAGAAAAATGAATTAAATTCCCCTCCGGTAACCATGAAGGCTATAACTCTATGTTTACAATTGAGGAACTTCATGCTTCTCTCTCGAAAGCTAACGATTCTGCTGCAGGCCCCGATAATATTCATTATCAACTTTTGAAACATCTACTGGAATCTTCTCTAGAAATTCTATTACGCATATTCAACAGACTTTGGACAAGAGAAGACTTTCCACCGTCATGGCATAATGCGATTGTTATACCAGTACCAAAGTCTGGCCGTAACCATACAGACCCTAGTAATTATAATCCGATCTCACTGACTAGCTGTGTTTGTAAAACAACGGAACGCATGATAAATGATCGCCTTGTTTGGTACCTAGAAACTGAAAAGAAACTTACTGATATTCAAGCTGGTTTCCGTAAAAATAGAAGTACCATTGGCCATTTAGTCATATTAGATTCCTATGTCAAGAATATTTTAGCCAAGAATGAACATGTAGTTTACATCTTTTTGATTTAAAAAAAGCATATGATACTACATGGAAATACGGGATTCTAAAAGACCTTCATGATATGGGATTAAAGTGCCGTTTACCCATTTTCATTCCCAACTTTTTGAATGATAGGCAGTTCCAAGTTCGGTTGGGTACAACCATATCTGATCATTTCGACCAAGATCAGGGTGTCCCACAGGGCAGTATTTTGCCTACTACTCTGTTTAGTATCAAGATCAACAGCTTAGCGGGAGTTTTGGATAAATCAATAGATGGTTCACTCTTTGTAGACGATTTCAACATTTCGTGCAATGGAAAAAGTATACACAATATTGAGAGAACATTACAACTTTGTCTGAATAGAATTCAGAAATGGTGTCTAGAAAATGGCTTCAAATTCTCCAGAGTTAAAACAAATTGTATACACTTTTGCAGAAAATATTTCCAGCACAAAGATCCAGTACTAACATTAGATGGAACTGAGATCAAATTTGTAAAGAGGTAAAATTCTTAGGAGTGTTGTTTGATCACCGACTAACATTCAAATCGCATATAAATTGCTTGAAACCTAAGTGCACGAAAGCTCTTGATTTGTTGAAGGCAGTTGCCAACTATAAGTGAGGGGGAGATCAGCAAACACTTCTCCATTTATATAGACCAAAAGTTCGTTCCAAACTTGATTATGGCTCTATTGTTTACAACGGTGCAATCAAGTCAAACTTGGCAAAGCTAGATCCTATTCTCCATCAAGGACTAAGACTTTGCCTTGAAGCGTTCAGAACATCCCATAAAGAAAGTTTATATTTCGAAGCAGATGAATTTCCTTTAGAACTTCGATGAATGTGCTACTATTTTTAGTTACAAAACTAAAACCTGTCGACTACCAGGTAAAAGTTCGATATTCACTTCAGAAGCAAAAGCTATATTGTTGGCTTTAGAAGGTATTGGTTCCACTAAGAGGAAAAAAATATGTCATATTCTCAAATTCACTGTCATGCCTCCAAGCGATTAAAAGTGGAACTTCGTCAACAACTACAACAACTAATTCTACAACTACATGACTGTAGATTTGATCAACAGATTGATATTTTGTTCTGTTGGTTGCCTTGTCACGTTGGCATCAAAGGTAATACTGAGGCTGATAGGATGGCTAAGGCAGCCCTAGATGATGAGATTGATCCTGTTGGAATCCCATATAGCGATTCCATGTCCTCTATTTGTACTTATGTGAGACGGCTGTTTCAATCTTTATGAGATGCTGTGAATAATAACAAACTTCATGAGTTAAAAAAAAAAACCTGTAGGCTATACTCATCTGAACAGCCAGAAACGTTTCGATCAAACCATGATCAGGCGATGTAGAATCGGTCATACACGATTAACTCACGAACATTTACTAAAAAAAGAGCCAGTCCCAAAGGTGTGTTCCATGCCATGAAGATCTCACGGTGAAACATATTCTCATCGAATGCATAGATTTTAAGATCGTAAGAGATGCTTTTTATCGAGCGACTACTTTGGAAGATCTTTTTAGTCGGGTGAGAGAGGATTGCATCTTGGGTTATTTGAGAGAAATCGGGCTGTTACATAAGGTTTAATGTGTGTATGTTTTAATGCGTTTGATTACTAAGTTAGTGACTTGAGTACTTAGAATTTTGTTTGATCGTCGCTATATAGCTGAAATATTGCTGAATTCCATAATTCTCTCTCTCGCTGATACTGACAATAGCATAATGTTTCTGTATCGTCAAATCCGTATCATAACGAGTATTCTTCATCCAAATAAATTTCCATGTCAATACATACCTTCTGTTTGTGTGAAGTTGAATATACTTTTCATCGGCACGGCACACACGCTGAAAGACATAGTTTGGCCTGCGAGTATAGTATACAGCAAACTAAATATGTAACCAATTATGCTAAGCGATGAATTCTCCATTTCTCGCTCTGAGATTAAATGTTTCACCTGCTCTCTCTTACACACATACAGGGTAAGTAAAATAAACTTCCACTTGCGGTGTTTTTTGTTTTAGTCATGTAAGGTTACGTTATAAATTAATTTCACGCACGGAAGGATACTTCATCTCAGAACAACATATACATATGTCTCAAATCTCAAATATATCAATACCACCTTTTCATATTTTATCAATACCACCTTTTCATATTTTAATCCGAAAAAAATCTGGGCCAGTTTGATTGGCCTCCTCCGAAATTTACCGTAATGGTAAAAGTATCGTATTTTTTCGTAACTGCTTCGCAAACAGTCGTAATTATTCGTAAACATGTCGTGTCTATTCGCCCCAAATGACGGGAAACCCGGCTTTTGTTAGGCGATTTATTACGAAACATTATGACCGTTACATCGCATTTACAAATTTCGTAAACAAATTCGCTTAAGTGGAAATGGAGAATAAAGCCCAAGTCCCACTTAAGCGAACATTTTTACGAAACTTTGCGATGTATTGGTCGTAATGTTTCGTAATAAATCGCTTTACAAAAGCCGGTTTTTCCCGTCATTTGGGGCGAATAGATACGACATGTTTTACGAATAATTACGACTGTTTGCGATGCAGTTACAAAGAAATACGATACTTTTACGACAGTTAGCGATATTCGCACCCAAATTCAGGCGAATCAGAGCGAAACAGTTGCGAATATGTGCGATGTATTTGCGAACATTTACGAAGTGCATACGACTACTTGCCATTATTTCACGATGTCTTGCGAATACGTACGAAGGTTTTACGACGTTTTTAGGACGTTGTTATGACAGGTTGGGTCAAATGTTTACGATTTCTTCGTATACAATCGTTTCCTAAGTAAAGCCCAAGTCCCACTTAGGCGAATTCCTTTACGAAGCTTGACGATTTAAGATCGTAAGTATTGGTAAGATTCTCGCAAGCTATTCGTAAAGACATTCGCCAATTTCAAAATGTTCAAAAAATTCGCCAAGCAATGCGATTTTGCCTTAAGTCTCAAATATTCGTAATTTTATCGTAAACAATCGTAAGTCGTCGTAACTACGTTGTAGTGCATCGTAATTAAGTCGTAATTTAATCGCCTTATTTGTAACAGTTCCGTTAATAATCGTCAAGAGAAAAATAAACACTAATAGTTACGATAACTTACGACAGGAAACGATGGTATACGAAGTAATCGTAAACATTTTACCCAAACTGTCATAAAAACGTCGTAAAACCTTCGTACGTATTCGCGAGACATCGTGAAATAATGGCAAGTAGTCGTATGCACTTCGTAAATGTTCGCAAATACATCGCACATATTCGCAACTGTATCGCACTGATTCGCCTAAATTTGGGTGCGAATATCGCTAACTGTTGTAAAAGTATCGTATTTCTTTGTAACTGCATCGCAAACAGTCGTAATTACTCGTAAAACATGTCGTATCTATTCGCCCCAAATGACGGGAAAACCGGTTTTTGTAAAGCGATTTATTACGAAACATTACGACCAATACATCGCAAAGTTTCGTAAACAACTTCGCTTAAGTGGGACTTGGGCTTTATCGTAACTATTAGTATTTATTTTTCATTTGACGATTATTAACGGAACTGTTACCAATAAGGCGATTAAATTACGACTTAATTACGATGCATTACAACGTAGTTACGACGACTTACGATAAAATTACGAAGATTTGAGACTTAAGGCAAAATCGCATTGCTTGGCGAATTTTTTGAACATTTTGAAATTGACGCGGCGATAAAACCGTGGCGACGATTTTCTTACGAATTGAAGCGATGGCTTACGAATCATGGCGAATGTCTTTACGAATAGCTTGCGAGAATCTTACCAATACTTACGATCTTAAATCGTCAAGCTTCGTAAAGGAATTCGCCTAAGTGGGACTTGGGCTTAACATCGCTATATTACACGACATTAATTTGTGAACGCACAGTACAGGTGCGGCATGCGTTAAGTCATGTTTGTAACCCCACGTACCAGATCAAAGGCTTACAAGCCCGACTGTCAGTCCAAGAATCTCGAGTTGGCAATTAAATTGATGTCATGTTACATGAGGAAGGTGGCAGGGTAATTCAGTTGTATGTTACATGAGGAAGGTGGCAGGGTAATTCAGTTGTATGTTACATGAGGGAGGCGGCAGGGTAATTCAGTTGTATGTTACCTGAGGAAGGTGGCAGGGTAATTCAGTTGTATGTTACATGAGGAAGGTAGCTGGGAAATTCAGTTGTATGTTACATGAGGACGGTGGCAGGGTAATTCAGTTGTAGGCTTATTATTCAGTTGTAGGCCTGTAGGCCATTTAATTGTCTTCCAAGTGACGCTTGGTCTTCATGATGGACCTGTGCGTGGGGTCGCCTTTCATTTCAAGCGGTAGTAAGGTATACTGTTCATAGATCGCCATGGCTGTTTTCCTGATGCAGGGGCGCATCTGGGTGTACGCCTGTTGTAAGTTATCATATCCGGCGTCCTCGATCGCTGCAGCGTGAGTATTGATAGATGCTGTCACAATACGATCCCAGAAGGTAGGTTCTGCCTCACTTTTCTGGGATGTAGGCTGACTATCTGAGGTCAAGCTCTCCCTATCAGTAGACAGACTGTCAGCAATCTCTGTTTCGGTATCAGTCGATACAGTCTCAGCAGACTCTGTATCAGCATCGGTCTCAACGGACTCCTCAGAGTCTTCAATCCCATGTATATTTTTCTGGTGTCGCATCATATCGTAATGTCTGGTGAACGTGCGTTCGCACTGAGCAAGTATAAGCCATGTTGACGGTTGAACGTCGACTGTGTGTGTTTTGGGAATACGCTTGCTTTTATAGACAGTAACGCCCGCCAACGCTTAGCTTAACGCTTCAACGCCCTGGTGAATTAGCTCAGAAGCTCTGATTTTCATGGAATTGACATTAATTCATCGAAATGCAGTGACGCCCGTCAACGCCCGTCGTTACGCCTTAATGCCCGTCTCAATGCCCGTCTCAAGAACTATCTCAACGCTTTATGCATTGTCCATCATCACTGGACGGACATCATTATGTTGGAAGTTGAAGAAGATAATTTCCCGTCTACAGCTGGGTCTACATAAAGGTTCGAAATGCCTCATGCAGGGTCAGCAGATTCTGGGCACGGGTAGTTGTGTTGGTATCCTCATTGGGTATTATCTGTTTCTTATGCAGCAGAGGACATACCCGCGTCACCCATTGGATGTCATCTATGAACCTGGTAAGATGAGAAGGCATGCGTTGGTGCTGAACGGTGGATTCACCTTGCGCTGTATCAATAATAGTATCGACATTGGCTTGACGTAACGCTTCGGCTAGAATATCCTAGTTGTCGGGTTCAAACAAGTTGGACTCTGCAGTGCTCATGTTGAAATGAGGGGACTGGTACCGTGTGGTCTATTTATAGTGAGACGCTTTTGATCTTAATGATGCGTTCGAACAAATGTTTCTCTTGTGCTATTGCGCCGCTTTCCAGTTCATGCCCGAGGTTTTCAACAGATTTCTTTCGATTTCCATATGAACCGGGTCCTTGTCCAGCAATTTTATATGGGTCAGGAGGTTGGCATACTGCTGACGTACAGCCCGTCGTAGTCTGGGTGTTAATGTATTATGGGCTAACATTGCGGCTTCTACTTTCGAATATCCTTTGCAGTCAAACTTGTTTTCTGTGGCCTCCAACATCTCGCCCAGCTCGTCGTCCATACTTTCTTTGAACAAATCCTTCCATAGCCTCGAGTTCACATTATGTTCATTCCCTTGTACGGGTTTGGGTTGGTCCTTCACGGTTGGGTGATATTCCGGTACTGATGGTATGAAAGGGACCTGCTGTACGGGGGCGGGTTGCTGCTGCTGCTCTGCCAGATATGGACTCGGTTTATTGTGTAGGGGTATATGACAGGTGGGTCGTCAGCCGGCCATCTTCGGGGGTATGGGCTTTTAAATATACGAACAGGTAGCCGTACGGACGACTTGTCGCTCCTCTAAACGCCTGCATGAGATGGTCGATGTTCCGAGAATAAGTTCGACTACCAAACACACACGGATTTGTGCTCTGTCGATGGGGTTGGAGAACAAGTATTGGCAGTTCAAGGCAATATCTCTGGACGCCTTCCCTTGAGGAAAGAGATTCTGAGTCAAATAGATGACGGGCAGATTGCGATGATGGGACCCTTTGGTGAATAGGTCGGCGATTTTCGAATTGTCCTTGGCCGCACTCATCAGATCATCGAGCACTACCACGTTGGTCTGCTCGAAATCGAAGTAATACGGTTCGTCTATGTCATGAGGAATTCCTGGGATGAAATTCACATTCTGTAACCTTGTAGTTTCGTAGGCGGGCTGCCACTGGCTATAACACCATACAACGCGTGTCGGAGCTGGGGTTGCCACACCTTCCTCTAAGAACTTCTTCACCCAGGAGGTCTTTCCACACCCCGTAGAGCCGCTCACCATCATCGTATATGGATGCTCTAATACTCTCGTGTGTGACTTAGGTGTTGATCGTTCTTCGCGCGTACTTTGAATTTGCGCGTTATCGTGACTCCGTTCCGTGAGATGGCTTTGCTGTATACGATTATTATGTATATAAAGCAAATGTCTACGTAGATTAAATGGAGTGGAAAATGACTTCGAACACAAGTGAAATGCATAAACCATGGCTCTCGTCTCCACGTACATCAGGCGTATAATGAAGCTTTCGCAGATGCATGTCGTGTTTATATGCTAGAGCTCGGAGGTCGGGGATGTGGTAGTCGGGAGCTCGGAGCTCGGGGATGGGGCAGGCGGAAGTTCGGAACTCGGGGATGGGGCAGGCGGGAGCCCGGAGCTCGGGGATGGGGCAGGCGGGAACTCGGAGCTCGGGGATGGGTCAGGCGGAAGCTCGGAGCTTGGGGCCCCACCATTGTTGCTTTCTATACTACTCCTACACGACCTTATATGACGGTACCGAACTGCAAAATGAACCCCTTTTATAGGAGAAAAATTGG
The DNA here is from genome assembly GCA_036873755.1 of Hanleya hanleyi. NCBI lineage: Eukaryota > Metazoa > Mollusca > Polyplacophora > Lepidopleurida > Hanleyidae > Hanleya > Hanleya hanleyi. The sequence continues at coordinate 72,793 of JAVTVY010041467.1, read as the reverse complement.
CACTGAGCCAATGGAACCCGGATGTTGGCTCTCAGCCAATGGGCACCCGACCAATATAAAACTTGGCACCCAGCCAATTGGATGAGTGCCAACGGAAATACGAGTCAGTACATGCATTCAATCCATCCCATCGAAGGACCCGGATGGACAAGTTCCCGGCTGTAAAACAAGGTCACATGGACCCGGATGTAACGATGGACGGGATACAGGTGAGTACATGCATTCCTATCATTCGATCCCAGAACTATTCATACCCAGGGCACGCCCGATTCACGCCTACCGGAAGTGACGTCCCACGCAGGCGTGCGGCCGAATAACCCGCGCGCTGCGTGCGGCCGGGCCGGGTAAGGTCACGCCCGATCGAGTCACACCGGAAGTGACGTCACACATGACGTCATCCGGATGTTGAAAAAGTCCCGGATGTTGAAGGTCAATACATGTACATCCCAGGGTCCATACATGCATTCCATGCATTTTTCCCGTGGAACTACTTTCTGTCCGCGGATGCAGACCGCATCACCGCCAGACCGCATCACCGCGAAGGAATACATCGCCAGGGGTAGCCGGAACTATAGTGAACTTGACCTCTGTGACGTCACAAATATGCTAATTTTTTAGGTCAATGGGAGGGTTAATACGCTGATCGACTGACAGAAAGGGGGAGATAACCCTGTTTTTTATTTGAGCTGGTGGCGCCACCTGTCGAAATCAAGAGTTACCTCCCCCGGCAAAATAAGACTTTAGGGACTCTCTCCTTACTACTAAGGTAGCCAACTGATTGACTAACAAATGTAGTTTCACATTCGCATGGGATTTATATAGGACTGAATTCAGATATAATATCCCGTGATATTATGTCTGAGTTTACTGAGATTGCTCCGGGCTAAACAAAAGCACAAGTTACTAAATGTTTCGCTAGGGATGCTGCACGCTTTGGGCCTTGTACACACGACCAATTTCTCCGTGTCAACTGAGACTAAATTTATGGAAGTCTGTAGTGGCCATTAGCTTTATTACAAGGTTGTATTATAGACGATGACAGTACCAGAGCAGGATATAGCGAATGGCCGCAACAGTCTTTCACAAATTTGAGTTCACTTGTCAAGGAACTGGGACGTGTGTATTAGGCCACAGGCAATAGAATTTGCAAACTGTATGACTTTGCTGTTTCCCACACGCCTGAGGCGAAGACGACAAAGGAATATGTTTAAATGTTCAATCGTCGTCTATCATGTATAATTTTGATGTGAATTTATTGTAAAAAATTGTGATACCGTGCCAATGCTGGTAGTTTTATTGGTCATGGTTTTAGGAAGACTGACAGTGGAACGGACGGTCTTCAATATTAAAGTATCACCGATTTTGCAAAGCCTATTTATTTCTAAATATGTCAGTGGTGTTACGTCTAAACGATAATAGATAAACGCAACAGAAAGATTTGTGTAGTCGAGTATTAACAGTAAAATATTTATTTACAATACTAAAATCATATACATAGTCAAATAAAATCTTACTGCTCAATGTTATACCGGTGTGACGGAAACGGTGGCCCCATGCATCCAGTGTCCGGGGGACACTCGCGTCTAGACGTAAGTGTCCCAAGACACTAAGATCTGGATTTAATTGTCCGTCGGGCATTCAGGTCTGGATTTGGATGTCCTGGGACACTGGCTTCCAGGAGACGAAAGTCCTAACCTGGAGCCCAGTGTCCGCCTCGATTACTACTTCCATCCAGTTTACACGTGAACATGTTTACCAGGGAGTAGTATAGAAAGGGGAGTTACGGCGTTATTGACCTACTTCCGACAGGTGGCGCCAACAGATCATTTCCGTCTGACCTTTGTGAAGTCACTTCCGGTTCCGGTCATGTGACATAAAGTGACCTTTAACCCTGCGCATGATTTCCGCTATTGTGCGCATTTCCACTATTGTGCACTTCCGATCACGAGACTGGAACCGGGAGTGACCTCACAAAGGTCAGTCGAAAGTGACCTGTTGACCTCACCGGTTGTAAGTAGATCAATTACGCCCTAAGCCCCCCTCTCTCTGTCTCTCCCTCCTACTCAGGAGGTGAGTGAGGACGAAAATGAAATGAAAAAACATGATAATTTTAACAGAAAATCTTGCAATTTATGCTAAGAAATTTCCAGGTAAGACTGCATCACATCTAAGGGCTTCTCCTCGTGCTTTTGCGCCTCTTTGTTTGTCCGGTGGGAGCTTGTTCACTACAATGAAGAATACAACATATTGGCGAGCATACGTTACAACAAGTCAACACGAGAAATAACACGTTCTTTTGTTTCCACGAATGTAAGTCGCGATATGTATTTGTTCTATAAAGGTGTGGAAGCTGCCATTCAGTGGGGGTAACTAGGCCACTACTTGTATTCTTTTAACGGCATATTCCGTGGGTCTTCCAAAGAAGGGGTCAAATTTGCAAGTTTTCTATATATCTTGGACTATTTTATGCAAACAATTCCTTGTTTAACCCTACCAGGCCTGGGGGAGAGACATTCGCCACCGCCCCCCCCCCCACCAAACTTTCTGCGCAATCTCCGGAACGACAAAAACTTGAGAGCTGTTACTCCGTGAATTTGTAGTTTATCATATTGGGGTCATTTGGAGTCTATTTACATAACCTCCCGAGCAGAGGATCAGGGGTAAAATCACGGTTAATTTATCATGCATTTTTGTTTGGAAAAATTACATCAATAAAATTTTCGCAAAATTTGATAAAAAATCGATTGCTGTTTAAAACGGTGTAAACGTTTCCAAGAGTTTTGTTTGGTTTTCGTTGAAAAAAATATGATAAAGCCAATTATGACGACGTTACTAGAAATGACAAAAATGTAAAGAAAACATGTGTTTGTTTGTAGAAAATAGGCAAAAATCAAGAGCATCCCCAATGAATGCAGAAAATGTAATAAAAAAATGAAAAAAAAGAATTATCGATGTCCCCTATGGGCTACCTTTATTCAATCTTGGATGGAATAGGCAAATATACCCGGTGTTTGTCACGAATACACCATTAGTTTGCGAGCGCCTTAGGTTGAACTACCGGTAATATATACATATTCGCTGTCTACAAAATATATTAATTGCGGGTCACAAGGACTCATTTTTCGCATTCCTATGTAAATGGGTTATACCAAAAAAGAATAGTATCTCGCTCAAACAATCAAAGATAAAACTCATAATAAATATATTCACTTTCAGTGATCAAAACAACGGAATTTTGTTGGCATACTGCTACCAGAAAATTCCCTTGAGCAGCTCGACGTATGGAACGTTTCTCTTGCTGACTTTTTCCGGCTTCGTACTTGTCGATATTGTTGGCCAAATATCGCAGACTATCGGCAGGATCTAAGGATGACATGGGTCTGATTGTGGATATATGGTCAGCTTTTATACACACCTGATCAGGTACACAGAAAAAAAATCCTTAAAAATTTAAGGAATATTCCCCGACTGTTATGCCAGCGGAATATTCCTCAACATAACTAAGGAATATTCCTTACCATCTTAAGGAATTTCCTTAACATGCTACGGAATATTCCTTATTGAATTTTAAGGAATATTCCGCCTGTGTAATAGTCGGGAATATTCCTTAAATTTTAAGATTATTGTTTTCAGTGTACTCAATATAAACCATTAATTTCGCAGATGTGCCATATATGAATGCAGTAATCAGATGCATGTAGATGTCGTGGCATTTTTTATTTTGCATTTATGTTATGTTTTATTTTTTGATTATTTTTTAATGATACCAGATGCGCCCCTTTACGGTTAATGCGAAAACAAATTAAAACTTATATTTTATGGTATGCTCCTATGCAAACAAATGCCCCGATCCTAGTTCACGAACGGCGAGTCAGCTTGAAATGTCCGGAGAGATCGTTCAGGATATCCCGCATTCGGAAGATACGGACCGAATATGAAAAGACCCTGAGCATTATATTTGCATATCGTAAAATATTCCAATTTCGCCCTGACTATGCGAGAAGTCGTAAGTAGTATCAGCGGGCAAGCGTGGTCATTTTAGGGTAACACTAATTATAACAGTAATAGAGATCTCCGACATGACAATTTCCTCAATATTTACTGATGTCAGAAACGTGATATACATTTTCATTAGATATCTCAATATCTCGTGTTTCTTTCTGCTTTCGCAACATTCACAAAATCATATGCGAGAGAAAATTAACCCTGCGGGGAAAGAAGGATTCCTAGTCCTTCTACACGGTGTTCTTCGACATATTGAAGATGTACGGCGGCCCATATATGACCTGCTATTTTTCCAGTTTTGTATTATTATTTTAGTTCTAGGTTTGCTTCTTTTGGTTTAGTTTTCACCCGGATGGAAACTTTCCAGTCACATGGGTGAAAAGGTTTTCACCTGGGTGGAAACATTTTCACCGGGGTAAGAAGATTTTCACCAGGGTGAAAACAGGATTTCACCTGGGTTAAAACAGGTTTCCACCAGGGTGATAACGTTTGCGCCCAGGTGGAAATCTTTTCACCCCGGTGAAAACGTTTGCACCTGGGTGGAGAGAAAGGAGTGAAAGAATTCCCCACCCCCCACCCAATATGAAAAAAAATAATATATATATATATACAAAACTAAAATTAATAGCATGTCGTATATTGACTTATATACATAAAATTATTTTTTTCTAAAAAGGTAGATATATATATTTAATAAAGATGCGACGGTATAACTTTACAAGACGTACTAAAGCTGTACATGAGAAATGCAGAAAATCAAACATTTTCAACTGACCCCGACTAGGATCGAACCCACAATCTTACCTTCTACTGTACTGTCCACCGTCTATGCCTTTACTCACTGTACCACCGATTTGCTGGTCGAACCTCTGTTCAGAATTTCTAGTCTTTACTATTCCCTTAGTTTCATATATAGGTCAACCGGACTCTGAGGTATGCCGGACTCTGAGAACTTCCATAGCTGTGGAAGCGCCCATAGTCCGCCAGATGCCATGGTCCGGGCCCTATATATATGAGAAGGGACATTCCGGTATAGATTTCAGTGACCCGGACTCCAACGATAACAGGACCCTGGTTTCTGCTGATAGGGGGACAATTGTTTCCGAGGGAGGACTCTCATATCTGGCGGACCACGGTTGCTTCCACACCGGTGTATCTCTCGAAGTTCGTACCAACGTACAAATCTCTATACAGTTCGTGACGTGTAGAAATCGTGTTCCTGTATTTCCAGTCAATAACGCTCAGCTGTTGTCCAGTTTCCTTCAGTTCAATCACGTAGATAATACAGCGGTCAAACACACAAGAATAATCCAGTAGGAATATATAATCTAGCAGTCAGTTATCTCAGGCAAATGTTAGTCAATAGTAATAATGATGATGCACCCACGTAAGTCGCTCGAATCTCCTTCTCGATCACTAAACTTCGAGCAATTTATACTCTATTGGGGCATTCGAGATTATTCTATCAGATCTAGAAATTTCCATCGGTACAACAATGACGTAAGATTCAACCCAGATACGATTACAACAACTACGAGAAAGTTCGACATAATTAACCCAGATAAACAAGTGCTTTCTCATTCCAGAAACGTCCATAGTAAACAACTATTTGACAGTCTATATGTGCAGATGGCGCTCAAGTATAACTAACAGTATCATACGGGGTCTGTTGATGAATGTGTAGATGGCGCTGTTTAATACAGATCTTTCGTACAGCGGCCATTTGCAGTATAGAACCTTCGAGAAAACACGAGACGGATGACACATAATTCACTCACGATAAATCGGTCACGATTACGAGAAAATTCCAGATCATAACCACAGAACAGAAGGTTAACAAGTCCACCTCAGTTCCACAATTCTAGAACTATCTTCAGTGTCTAACTTTATACTGCAATACCATGACAGTGGCAATTTGGTCGGGTGTTATATATAAACTGATTGCACAAAATGTTTAAGAACTGCAGACAGGAGAATATTTATCCCTATCAAAAACAAACAAAATAGGCGAAAAACATTGGGGGTATAATGAGTGATACGATTAACTAAAGAAAGAAAGTTTAAATTTTAAAAATGTCAAAATCTATCAGTTTATAGACAGCATCTAAAGTGTAAAATTATGGGCCCCTAGTAGTTCTCTTCATAATGGATCGCGTGGTTTTTCCTTTGTCTTCGTTCCCTTCACACAGAGCTGTCCAGAAAGAAAAACAGCACAAGTGTGACTGGTCTCTAGAAATTTTTGCCTGTATCATTGCTCCAGAAAATGTGCATTAGGGAACAGGATGGCAGGATTCATGCTAGTGTGCTTAAAAGTCAAAGATTTCTGCTCTGGTCTGATGACTGACGCTTCAGGAAATCACAGTAGCGGTGTGTCCACGGGCGGTCTGTTTCTGGGGCGTTTGTCCTTAGCTTTGTAATGGGCTGTGCCACTTCGCGTCACTCGGTACGGTTTTACAGGTATCTATGGTGGCCGTGAAGGGACATCGCTGTATTGTGTTAATGAATCTGGACCGACACACGAAGGCAGGATGCGAAGTCAGGATGCGAAGCGCGAAGTCAGGATGCGAAGTCGCGAAGGCAGGATGCGAAGTGGCGTAGCCAGGATGCGAAGCGCAAAGTCAGGATGCGAAGGCAGGATGCGAAGCGCGAATCCATGATGCGAAGCGCGGAGTCAGGATGCGAAGTCAGGATGCGAAGCGCGCAGTCAGGATGCGAAGTCGCGAAGGCAGGATGCGAAGTGGCGAAGCCAGGATGCGAAGCGCGAAGTCAGGATGCGAAATCAAAACAAAACAATGCAAAGAATGTCCGCGAAGCGCGAAGGTAGGACGCGAAGCGCGAAGGTAGGACGCGAAGTCGCGAAGGCAGGATGCGAAACGCAAAGTCAGGATGCAAAGGACGAAGGCAGGATGCGAAGCGCGAAGTCAAGATGAGAAGCGCGAAGTCAGGATGCGATGACAGGATGCGAAGCGCGAAGTCACCGCACCTGACTTCGCCACGTCGCGTCCTGCCTTCGCGAATTGGCATCCTGACTTCGCATCCTGACTTCGCGCTTCGCATCCTGCCTTCGTCCTTCGCATCCTGCCTTAGCATCCTGACTATGCGTTTCGCATCCTGGCTTCGTCACTTCGCATCCGCATCCTGGCTTCGCCACGCCGCGTCCTGCCTTCGCGTATTCGCATCCTGACTACGCATCCTGACTTCGCGCTTCGCATCCTGCCTTCGTCCTTCGAATCCTGCCTTAGCATCCTGACTATGCGTTTCGCATCCTGGTTTCGTCACTTCGCATCCTGCCGTCGCGGCTTCGCATCCTGCCTTCGCATCCTGAGTTCGCGCTTCGCTTCCAGTCTTTGCATTGTTTTGTTTTGATTTCGCATCCTGACTTCGCGCTTCGCATCCTGGCTTCGCACTTCGCATCCTGCCTTCCCAGCCTGACTTCGCGCTTCACCTCCTGCCTTCGCATTCTGACTTCGCGCCTCGCTTCCAGTCTTTGCATTGTTTTGTTTTGATTTCACATCCTGCCTTCGCGACTTCGCATCCTGACTTCGCGCTTCGCATCCTGCCTTCGCATCCTGAATTGGCGCTTCGCATCCTGCCTTCATCCTTCGCATCGTGAATTCGCATCCTGCCTTCGTGTACGTATCGGTCCCGATTCATTAACACACTACAGCGATGTCCCTTCTCGGCCATCATAGGTATCGTCAAATAGTGTCTCCAGTCCGGGTAGTTCATCTGTCTAGCCTGTTCAACACATGTTTATAGATTACAGATTAAAATAAGCTGCATCTAACACAAACTGGAACCAGTTTTTTTTGGGGGGGGGATCAGAAGTTTGTGAAAACATCCTTCATGATAGCACTGATCGGTCAGGGGAAATAACTTCAAATGGAAGAAAGTCCTGTCCACCTGTCCATCTCTGTTAATATGCAATACCGCCAATCTGTAGAGAAACTTAGATTACACACTCCGGTCTTATTATTTTACTATCGATCTGTGTTTCTGTTGTGGTGAAACTTCGTTGGAATAGCTATGAGGTCACAGAAAGTGACCATCCTTCTCTCTCAAATTCAAAAGCCCATCTTATCAGATTTTTGGAGGTCGGAAGACCGTGAATACGCGTCAGGATAGCTGTGGGATCAGGGAAAGTAAGTGAGCAATAGAGGGGGTACATTACCATACCTTTGTGGAGAAATAAGTGGATGATTTGCTAAATATTATGTTGAAACAGAACTTTTTGAGCTATGTGTGTACTAACAAATGTAGTATCGTGGATGATTGGACTGGGGCTATTCGGCCAACACATCGGCAATAAGCCGATGATACGCGACTGAACTTTCTTTTACAAATGCGACCGTTCATCAGATTTCTGGTATTCATCTTCAAGACCGTACACGACTGATATAAGTCTTCCGTAAATTTGATCGCATTTGTCAAAGACAATTCGGTTGTGTGTTGGGTTGTTGGTTTGATGTGTGTAATCCCTCAGTGTCCACCATAAACCTGTTATAATTAAATCACACTGACAGTTAAAATTCATTCTAATATGTTTGATCACCCTCCAAAATCATTAGAATGAAGAAATAATAGATTATCCGTATGATTTACAGTAATTGAGTTATGTTAAATATGAAGGCCCACCCCCTAACTACGATCTTTAAATCAGCGTTGGTCGTTTATCCCATATATACGTCTTGTTCCCCTGATGATTCGGACTGTCACATTGACCCTCTTGATCACTAGATACCCCATATCTATATCGAATTACCGCGATTCACTTACACATCCGCAGCCAAAATTATGTATGAATGGACGGCAATTAGTTTCATTTCAAACATTTATCAGTTATGTAATTCATATAATCGTCAGCATTGTTTCGATGTTTTACTCCTCGGCCAAAACCCTATTGAATCTGGACCCGATTGGTTGAAAACATTGGCGGCCATCTTTAATTTATGCGAAACCATTAATTTTGTGTATCTCGGGTACCATTTCGCTGTTCTGTGTGAAACTTGGTATAGATCATCGATGCATCGAGAAACTCCAAACTAATGATCAAACCAGTTTCCCTGATTCGGTGGAGACCTTGGAGGCCATCTTTTGCATCATGCAAAATCTTTAATGATATATATCTCTGATACCATTTAAGTGTTCTATATGAAACTTGGCATAGAGCATCGATGTATCAAGATATTGGCAATGAATAACCACATCCGTTCCTCTGAGTGGTGGGAAGGATGGGCGGCCATCTTTAATTGAAGCAAAACCATCAATGATCTCTATCCGTGATACCGTTCAAGTGCTCGATGTAAAATTTGGTATACATCACCGATGCATCAAGAGACTTACGATAAATGACAGTACTGGTTTCTCTGATTGGGCGGAAACCTTGGTGGCCATCTTTACTTTATGCAAAATCTTTAATGATGTATATCTCTGATACCATTTCAGTGTTCTATGCGAAACTTGGTATATAGCATCGATGTATCAAGAGACTTGCAATGAATAACCACATCAGCTCCTCTGAGTGGCGGGAAGGATGAGCGGCCATCTTTAATTTATGCGAAATCATTAATGATCTCTATCTCTGATACCGTTCAAGTGTTCGAGGTAAAATTGGATATACATCATTGATGCATCAAGAGATTTACGATGAATGACAGATCTGGTTTCTTTGATTGGGCAAAAATCTTTAATTTAAGCAAAATCTTCAATGATGTATATCTCTGATACCATTTAAGTGTTCTATATACTTGGTATACAGCATCGATGTATGAAGAGACTTGAACTCATACACGTCGGGGGGCTATAGTTGTGATTGTGGATCGTCGAACTTTATCTATACACCATGCAAAAATGTTGTGACTGGTGATCTTGATGTGCTGAGTGATAAGGACCTAAGATTACTCCTGATGAAGGGACCTAAATATAGAGAGAATATATAAATCTGAAGGCCGACCAGAAGATAGTTCTGTCTGCTTTGGAACAGTACGTTATTGATTGGTCTAAGCGAGAAAAAGTTGAACCTACAGTACTCGCTGATTGGCTGGGCCTCACCAAGAGCAAGGTCGTTAAAACAATCCGCCATATTGACAGAAGTACCCTTCCCCAAGCAAAACAAGTACTGATAAGCCCCAATTCTCAAGAAGTTCTAGCAAATCTCCAGAGTAAATTCGTCATAGTCCCAGCAGACAAAGCTCCAAATAATATAATATTCATATGTAAATATTACTATTACCAGGTGCTGGTTGAAGAATTGAGTGTAAACATATCGCCAAATACGTTTACTTACTCTCAAACTGCATATACTCTGGAAGATCTATTTAACAATCACAAAACGTTTCTCAAGGAAAGAGGTATTTGTTTTCCAACCAAACATAATGATCTACCAAAAGTATACTGGACACCCAAAATGCATAAATCACCATACAAAGCTAGATTCATAGCTGGTTCTAGAAGCTGCACCACCAAGCTTCTTTCAACCCTGTTGACGAGGGCTCTTCAGGAGGTAAAAACATTTCGGGAAAGGTATTGCGCCACTATTTCTAAAAACTCTGGCGTTGAATGTATGTGGATATTGAACAACTCAAAATGTCTTGCGGAAGAACTTGATGCTAAAGGTCACATACCGTATAGACATGTATCCACATGGGATTTCTCGACTCTCTATACTACAATCCTTCATCAGGACCTTATTGGCCGTCTAAGTTCATTAATAGTATCTGTGTTCAAGAAAACTGATCGTAGATATATTAATGTCGGATGCCATAAAACATTCTTTAGCTCTACTACATACAGGAGATATCATTCATGGGATGTTTCTTTGTTTATAGAGTTGCTTGAATTTCTCATTAATAATATCATGTGAAATTTGGCAACACAATATATCAGCAGCATATAGGTATTCCAATGGGTACTAATTGTGCACCCCTGTTGGCTGATTTATATCTGTTCTCTTATGAATATGACTATATGCAGGCGCTTTCAAAAACCGATCCATTCAAAGCCCGTTCCTTCTCATTCACCAAACGCTATATAGATGATCTTCTCGCTGTGGATAATCGCTATATAAATGACACAGTGAAGGATATATATCCACCTTCACTGGGTTTGAAAGAAACTACAGATCACCCTACAGACACATCATATTTAGACCTATATCTCTATGAAAATGAAGCGGGCCTTCTCTCTCGTCGACTGTATGACAAAAGAGATGATTACAATTTCGACATCGTAAACTATCCCTTTCTGGATGGTAATATTCCAGTGGGACCTGCATATGGCGTATACATATCTCGCTTAGTAGCATTTGCTAGATCCTGTGTTAAATGTGACGATTTTAATCAACGTCACAAAACATTGTTGCAGAAACTTATAAAACAGGGCTACACCACCAAGCGCCTTCACTCAAAGTTTCTCAAATTTGACGATACATATCGCATGCTGATAGCAAAATACGAGCGTAGCGTGCAAGATCTATGGCGTTACGTTTCGTAACTTGTGTCTAAATCCGCTTAACCCGGGGCTAGCGGCCGTATGAACCCATGTACTTCAAGATCCTCATGGTACTCATATGAACAGTCACAATCAAAGCGTGACTGAGATACATCATTCTTTAGATGACGACTTTACAACGAATATTATGAATTAAGAATACTGATCAGCAATACGGATTTGATATTTTTGGAACATCATGATGTCTTGCCGGCATCATTGAAAACTGTTGACCGCTTCTCTCTTGCAGGAAACAAGCTTATGTTTATGTATACTATGATTGTCTTTTGAATTTGGTGCTAATACTGTTATATGGAATATGAAATAGGTGTTTGGATTATGGACGCGGATATTCTCTAATGGACGACGGCTGGATTATGAATGACGGACTAGACGCTTGTAATTAGCACCAAATTCAAAAGACAATCATAGTATACATAAACATAGGCTTGTTTCCTGCAAGAGAGAAGCGGTCAACAGTTTTCAATGATGCCGGCAAGACATCATGATGTTCCAAAAATATCAAATCCGTATCGCTGATCAGTATTCTTAATCCATAATATTTGTTATAGAGTCGTCATCTAAAAAAAAAGATGTATCTCAGTCACGCTTTGTTTGTGACTGTTCATATGAGTACCATGAGGATCTTGATGTACATGGGTTCATACGGCCCCTAGCCCCGGGTTAAGCGGAATTAGACACAAGTTACGAAACGTAGCGCCATAGATCTTGCACGCTACGTTCGTATTTTGCTATCAGCATGCGATATGTATCGCCAAATTTGAGAAACTTTGAGTGAAGGCGCTTGGTGGAATAGCCCTGTTTTATAAGTTTCTGCAACAATGTTGTGTGACGTTGATTAGAATCATCACATTTACTGTTATATGGAATATGGAATAAGTCTTTGGATTATGGACGCGGATATTCTCTAATGGACGACGGCTGAATTATGAATGACGGACCAGACGCTTGTAATTGCATGAATGAATAACGCCATCTTTAATTGATGCAAAATCATTAATGATCTCTATCTCTGATACCGTTCAAATGCTCGATGTAAAATTTGGTATACACGTACATCATCGATGCTTCAAGAGACTTAGGTAATGAATACCGGTTTCTCTGATCGGACGGAATCCTTACGGGCCATTTCTAATAGGAAATTTGTTGATAATCTGTTTATTTGTCACTTGACTGATTGGTGTTCCCGACATCTTGGTTCAAATTGAATACATTATGAATGGCTGGTACCCAGAGCCGAGGGGTTTTCAGATGCGCAGCTTCGTATTATTTCTTTGCGAGGTTCATTCGCTGAAGCCGAATGTTCAACCTGTTTGCTGAGTCTGCCGCCAAACGGATCAAAGTGAGTTTCCCCTGACTAGCACTAGCATGTATTAAAGTGCAGTTTAACTGATAGCAATATTCAGTAACAACCAATTTGCACTTGTGTAAGAAATCATACTACCTAACGAGCATTATACATTTATCTCAATGATTGAATAATATTGTATGTGGCACAAACGGACGAACAAGGAGAGAATGGGATGCAACAGTGGTTACGAAATAGAAGTCTATCGAAAATCACGAGGTCAGATTCTGTCAATTTGACACCGCTTAATTACCTGAAGACTGAATTTGCCGGGGAATACCACATTTGCATGTAGGAGGTCATACAGCAGGAGTCTATTACAAATTGTTGCCATCAACTGCATGTTCGTCAAGCAGGAGTCTATTTGAATACCGACAACAAAGCTGAGGAGTTCTCAGTGTTTTGCAAGGGGCATTGAGCTCTGGCTAGGATACAATACTCAAATGTTCTGCTGACAGTGCCTATGAGCTTTATTATCCCCCGCCGGACCCCGGTCGAGGGATGTAGATTTGCTGTTTGGGTGTAGGTGGGTGTGTCTGTGTGTGCGTCACGTTTTCCCGTCAACTCGATAAAGTATTGATTCAATTCACTCCAAGTTTTAACAGATGGTATCATTGTGAAATAGTTTTCTTGCTATTGATTTTGAGGACACTAGGTCAAAAGTCAAGGTCACTTGGGCTAGAAAACCTGCAAAATATAGGGAAATATCCAGTTTCAGTTTATAAAATGATACCAAACATTGGGTACAGAGTGCCGATGAGGCAAAGGAGAAAGTTATTTAAGTTTAGGTCAAAAGGTCAAAGGTCAATTTCACTCAAGCAAGAGAACCTGTAAAAAATGGAAAATCTCCTGTGCGGTGTCCAGAATTTGTTCAAAACTTGACAAAGTTCAAGGTAACAGTGGCCAGAAAATATGGAAAAAGTGGGAAATTATGAAATCAAGTTCAGAGATGTGGATTATGGTCACATTTCAAGTATACCTCAAACTCATTGCAAGTAGCGGTAATAGATTTGATTACCTCTCGACCAAATTTGGCCAAAGAGTTGGTAAGAGTTTACCTGGGACTGTCTTAAACAGCCTATATACCAGCACATGCGCGTTGTTTAACCAGGAAGAACGATAGAATAATATGTTATTGTCTGAGTGGAGTTGCACAGACCACAAATGAAAATGTACTTGCGACTGTCTTAAAAATCCTTATATACCAGCGCATGCGCGTTGGTTAACCAGGAAGAACGATAGAATAATCCCTGTTATTGTCAGAGGAGTTGCACAAACCAACAAAGAATGTGTACTTGGGACTGCCTTAAACCTCTTTATTCACCAGCCCATGCAAGTTTGAAAATATGTAGCATTTGTGCTAATTATACAATATATTTTCTGTAAGGAGAGGCAGTGCGACATTTTGGAGCTGCGATTTAGAAGAAATATTCAATATTTATCATGGCTGCAATTTAGAAGAAATATTCAATATTTAGAATTTTGCTAATTATACAATATATTTACTTTCGGGAGAGACAGTCCGACAATTTGCGTTTGCGAGTTATCATAAAAATTGAATATTTCTTCTGGCTGCAATTTAGAAACATATTCAATATTTAGCATTTGTGCTAACTATACAATATATTTCCTTTGGGAACAGGCAAGTCAAAGTGCTAACTAGCAGTAATCCTAGAAATTATCTTCAAAGTAGCACACCCCCTTTCTAAATATCACTGGCTTTAGAAATTATTTGCGAAGTAGCAGATCTGCTAAATAGCATGCGAGACAATAATAACAATTCCTGTACTTTAATAGTATAACCCGGCTCTCCAAATTCATACGACAGTTACACTTTGTGATGTGTCAGAAGCCTATACAAAATGACCGACCTTGACCTAATTTGAAAGGTGAAATACTAATGTTGCAATATTTTTGAATGATTATAGTTAGGGTATCCAAATTCATATTGCACATGTGACTGGTGATGAACTTGAAGCCTACTCAAGTTGACTGACCTTGACCTATTTTGCAAGGTCATTCGCTGCTTAATATGATGTATATTGAAGAATTATAGCCAGGCTTCCCAAATTAATTCTATGTATGCCTCTGGTGATGATCCACAACCAAGTTGAAGATGGCAGGCCTTGATCCATTTTTGTATTTGTAACACTTTTAGAAATTGTTGGGTGAAATGTATTATATCCAACATTATATGGCTGTGTCAGGAACAATGTTATGTTTGGAGTATAACACATATAAATGTTGTATTGCTCCTGATACAGCACTATAATGTATATAACACTTTAACATTTTAAGAGTGCAATATAAAATATAAATATACATCAGCTAGAGCCGCCCTAAAAATATCTTTCCACAGTCTCCCGAACCACATGCCTGTAAAGGAAGAGTGCTTAATTTATTCAATGGTTTGCCTGGGCCGTTTGTTTCTAATTATATATTTAATTTGCTTAGGTTCATTATTCTCGGAATGTATTGGTAGAAATATTTGATTATGTGATTAATTCTATCCATTTTTTATCCATGCGATGTAAGGATGCAGAGGGGAATAGTCTGAATGTTACTACTCAAGTATTACCTTGAGATATTATCATTCTCAATGATGTATTTGATCAACATGATCATAGCAAATGATCAGTGTTTAATACAAACGTTATCTCCCATTCCTGTTTATTGTTTTCCAAGTTCCCCAAGATAATCCACTCCATGTAGATCTGGATATCAGTTTGTGAAGTGAAATTTATTTCATAAGCATTTGCATAAATACTGCCTCACCCTGTGGAGGCTTCAAATCTGTACATGAGATTATCAAGTTTGTTGACATACCTATGTCAAGTTGCCCCAGCACATTGATAAACAGAAATGTCAATCTAATTCTATAGCTATATCAACACCATACATCACTTTAAATCATCCACTGCCGGGACTGTGTCATAAATTACAGGAAAACAGCTTTCAAAGCTTCAGCGACCAAGCTCCTAACTCTGAAGCTCCAAAGCGCCAATCTTGCTGTATTTTAATTGTGATCTCCATTTATATGACTGCGTATCACGTTGGGCACATCGGTTCTTGTTAGATTATAACAGAGCCATAAGACATGTACATGTAAAATTAACATGTACCTCAATTATATTCCATTACTATTTAATGTTTGTTTATTGTGAGTTAGCATAAAACGTATGGAGTTAAAATTACTATATATTCAAGCTGTAAATGATAGTTATTACTTACTGAATCTTGTTTAAACACATGTATAATTAGTTAGAACTAGGATTTAATGATATGAGTATTATTTTTGTAATAAGATGTTTTGATAACAGTTTGATCAGTCTGGAACTTGACATTCAATCAGTGTTGTTAGACAAGTTCTGGCAAGCTGTTCCAAGACGGGAGCCAGGTGTCAACTATAGTCAGACTGTCATTTTAGTCTAAGATAATCCTTTGTTGTTATTAGGTAAGACTTCCTACTGTTATTGGAGATGTCATGTAGAATGAACAGGATAACCGATAGACATGTCAAGACATTAGAATTACTTATATAATAGTCAAACAGTGTTTGCGATTGTTAGGAATCACTACCTGGAGATCTCGCTAAAACTCCAATGATATAAATATTGGTCAGTATGAAATTAAGTTAATTCACTTTTAGAATTCATCTTGGCATGCGACTTTGCAGCGCCAAGGCAGTTAGTAGGTGTAAGTTATATAGGTAGATACTTGTACATGTACATTGCTATATGTACTAACATTTAGTTTATGTAATAACTGGAAGTGCTGTATAATTGTGTATATACTGGAATTAAGATTACGTCAAAGTTAGATAATTAGATTGGGGTAAATAAAGCTAGGCTGTGTTTATACTTAACATGGACTACGACTTACTTATTAATGTGATAACCAGTGAGCCAACCTGGTTATAGATAGTGGAGAACTCCGGCCTGTAATCTTCTTAGATTGACAGACTTTTCCAGTACAACTGCTCTTAGCTCCCCAAACTAAGAGATTTTATACCAGAATGTATGTCATCGGAATATTCAACGAATGGTGAACACCCAAAGGAAAAAACAACAGAAGATTGATTAGACGAAGATGAATAATTCAAGCCGCCTTTGATGACTGACAGAACCAGCCAAGGAGCCTGAGTACCAAGAAAGCGTGACAAACACCAAGAGTAAGTATAATCGCCATATGATTTACTAACTAGCTTGTTTTATCTATCTTGTCTTGGAAATTCAAAACTGATTTAACATTTAACGTTAAACAGTAAAATGGCCAGCTGGAAGTGCAACAAACATAACTGTCAAAAAGTAGGTATAGCATACATTGTCAAGTGAGACCTAACATTTCTCTCACATCACCCCTTGAGAAAAGCTCAGTGCATATCAAGGTTGGCAAGTTAAAAACACATGCTTTAGTCGACACCGGGGCAAGCATTTCTTGCATTTCACGGCGGTGTTTGCAGAAAGCCTACCCAAATGCAGTCGCTCATACATGTAATTTACGAGCCATTACAGGTGTTTGTGGTGAAGTTCATTCCGTGTTAGGCGTAGTGAATTTACCAATTCAATTTGAAAATCTTGAAGAGCTCAATGGAGAATTTTATGTATTTAAAACATTACACAAAGATGTAATTTTAGGAGAGGATTTCCTAAGGAAATATGATGCAAACATTGATTTTAAAAAGAACAAACTATTGCTTTGCAATGGTCAGTCATGGCGACTGAAACAAACAACAAAACATATGGACATAAAGAATCTAGGTGTGCCTGTATATGTACCTGAAGCAGGTCATGGAAATTTGATCTTATTGGAACCAATAGAGTCACTTTCAGCAAAATATAGCATTGTAGGTGCGCGCACTGTCGCAAAAGTTAAAAACAAAATGGTTGTTTACAAAGTCATGAACCCATCCAACCTTCCTGACTATATCGAGAAGCATGCAACAGTTGTCACATTTCACTTAGTTAAACCAGACTCGATTACAACAATGAAACAAGAGAATACGTCAAACAACTCAGCTGATGTAAATTTCATGGAAGGAGACACGAAAAGTGATGCTTACTATGCTAACCTAGCACGAGACCTAGGAATAACACTAGACGATTCCATACTTACACCCGAGCAAAATGATTCATTTTTAGCATTTCTCGGTCGTACCCGTGACGTTTTTGCCAAAGATATGAGTGAATTAGGCAAAGCTAGTGCTCATTATCACAGAATTTTCACTAAAACGGAAAAACCAATTTATTCACGTCCTTATCGACAAAGCCCCCAGACAAAACAGCGATGTGATGAATTAGTGAAAGAAATGTTAAAAAACAACATAGTTGAACCATCACTATCTGAATGGTCATCCCCTGTAGTGCTTGTGAAAAAGAAAAATGGAAAATATAGATTTGCAGTAGACTATCGCAAGCTGAATGCGATCACAGAACCAATTTCTTTTCCCCTCCCATTGTTATCAGATGCTATTGACTCTGTAGCACAAGCAAAATCTAAAATATTTTCTGTTCTTGACTTGGCAAGTGGTTTTTGGCAGATACCACTACATGAAGACACGAAACCAAAAACCGCGTTTACGACGGATCAGGGAAGGTTCCAATTCCGAGTTCTTCCGTTCGGAATGAAGAATTCGCCTGCGAGCTTCAGTCTTATGATGTCACAGGTCCTTGCCGGCCTTACTTATCTTCACACCCTGTGCTATATAGATGATATACTCTGTCATTCAAACACATTGGATGAACATATGGTCCATCCTGGACAAATTTTCTCTCGCTTACGGGAAGCAAATCTTAAATTACAACCGCCAAAATGTGCATTTGCACAGCGACAAGTTCCATATCTAGGACATGTGCTAAGTGATCAAGGTATTCATGTGGATGAAGCCAAAGTTCATGCTGTTAAATCATTCCCCAGACCTAGGTCACAGAAAGAGGTTCGCAGTTTCTTAGGTTTATGCAATTACTATCGCAAATTTGTACAGAATTATGCTTCAATAGCATCCCCCATGAATCAACTTCTTCAGAAAGATGTTAAATTCAAATGGACCGATGACACTGAAAATTCATTCAAAGCACTCAAACAAGCACTTGTCTCAGCTCCTATATTAGCATATCCAGATTTCCAAAAAGAATTCATTATCTCAACAGATGCATCCGATAGTGCAATAGGATATGTTTTAGGACAAAAAGATGAAAAAGGCAATGAACATACTATAGCCTTTGGCGGGCGATCCCTGCGCGGTAGTGAAAAGACATGGCATATCCCAGAGAAAGAAGGTCTTGGATTAGTCGAATCAGTTCGTGCCTTTCGTCCATACATAGCAAATGCTCACTTTCGTGTTTTCACTGACCACATTGCCCTCACTTGGTTAAACAACATAAAAGCTAACAAAAGAAGACTAGGCAGGTGGGCTCTCGAGCTTCAAGAGTACAATTTCACAATTCAGTACAAGCCAGGAACTAAAAACGGAAATGCTGATGGTTTGTCTAGAAGAGAATATGAAGCAACTACAACTGAAAGTACAGAAGAAACCATTGTGAGTAGTATGGAAACCACATACTTATCCAATACAGAGAATCAGAATGAGCCAATTGAGGCAACACTAACATATAGGGAACCGAAACATGCTCATTTAGCAACGGTAGATACAAAAGATACATCTGTTGTGGCACAAGTCAATACTGAAATTGTAATTTCAAATCCATTTCTGGAGGGCACACGACGTGAGTGTCCTGACTCTTTCCCCGATCTTTGCCTACAAAGAAAATGGTGATCTTCCGGATGATCCAAAGCAGAGTCGTCGCTTAGTTGCGGAAGCATATCATTATGTGATTGAGGACGGAATTCTGTATCATTTCTTTAATACAAAAAATAAAAAGGCTGCCGATGCTTATACCAAACAGATAGCTGTTCCTAGAGGTAATCGCAGAGACGTACTCCAAGCCTATCATGACTCAGTGCTAGGAGGTTGCCACCAAGTTCAAGAAAGAATGTATGCTGCTATAAGATCCAAGTATCACTGGGATAACCTGTACACAGATGTGTGTACCTATGTACGTACATGCACGATATGTCAACAGATCAAAACAAATGTTCATGATAAGCCTGTACCACTTAAACCCTTGCCATATGAACGTGCTTTCTCGCGGCTCGATATTGACATACTCGGCCCACTTCCAAAAACTCCGGATGGTTTCAAATATCTGCTCCTTGTGGCGAATTCTTACAGCAAATGGCCAGAATGTTTTCCTATGAAAACCCAGGAAGCCACTGAAGTTGCATCCATTTTATACAGAGAAATTCTCACACGTTATGGGTCACCAGACAAATTAGTCAGCGATCGCGGTGCTCAGTTCATGTCCAAACTCATAGCAGCCATGACAGAACTATTCAACATCAAACATGCTAAAACTAGTTCATATCATCCTGCAACCAATGCTATCTCATTATCAAATGCTGTTTGGTAGACAGATGAGAACACCAATTGATACCTCTCTCATTCCAAAAGAAACACTGTCAAAGGACCATAGAACATACTTGTCAAAAATTCTGGACAATCTGGCTGAGTATAGGAAAATTGCAGATGAAAATTTGAAAAAAGCCCAAACAAAATACAAAACTTATTATGATAGAAGAACAAAGGAACCAACATTCGAACCAGCACAAAAGGTATGGTTATATTGTACCAAAAAGACTGTAGGCCGATCTCCCAAACTAACAAAAAAGTGGGAAGGACCATATTATGTTGTATTGGTTGGACCAAACTACACATACAAATTGCGCAAATGTTGTGATGATAAAGAAGTCAAATCTATGATTCATGCAAACCGTCTCAAAAAGTTTCATGACCCAGCAGACAGGCCAAACTATGAGCCTGAAGATCTACCACAAACAAATGATGAACTCAATCCAGAAGAAATAGAATCAGGAAATCATGAAAACGAGACAGATACCAATGACGTACGGAACAATATAAGAAAAGAAACAAAAGACCATCATGTGCCAAAAACAAAAGTAGCACTTAAGAACAATGAACAGTCAAAAACAAGAGTAACACCAAAAACCATTCAACATCCTAAAGGTACCAGTACAATGCCAAGCTCAGGTACAAATCAAGATCCCAACTCGGTAACAATTACAACACATATAAGGGAAGTGGGAAGTGACTTCACAGTATAGTCTTCCGGTTAAACTATTCTAAAGCACATACCAAGAATCTAACGATTCGTGATATGTGTTGTATCTCAGGTACGCTTTTATTGTACCTGTTCATGTGGCAACTTGGATGACATGACCACACGGCCCCTAACACCGGCATAAGCGGTATTAGATACAAATCTAGAGAGCTATGATGGAAATGCTCTGACAACTCGTATATTGGTAATTGGTGAGTTGTTTCGCTGTGACAACTCGTACACTGGGGATTGGTGAGCTGTATCGTCGTCAGTAAGCTGTAACACCGAACAAATTCCTAGCAACTGAAATTGACAAAATTCTAGCATCAAACGTTACAATGGACGAATGTGCTACAGGATTAAATGGGTAGACAAGACTAGAGGCTCCACCTGGGAGCATGAGACGAGTCTACCAGATGAGCTGCGTCGACAATATCATGCCGACAAAACATTGTCTGGCAAGAAGAGGCGCAAACCTTTAGGCCAACATAAGTTGTTCATGAAGAAATCTGAACAAACTGTGGCATTTTTTAACTCGGATCGAAGTGAGTTGATGTCCAAACAGCGCCCCATGATAGATATTAAAAGTGTGAAAATAGAAGTGATTCAGAAAATCAAGTTCATTGATGGCATGTATTATGTGAAAGTGTAATACAAAACGAAGGAACGGGTGTATGGCGCAGCCTGGTTCCCACTTAATCGGATACCCCAAAACAAAATCCATCACTTACTTGTACGTGTACGACAAGTGATTTATAAGACAGAAAAAGAATGGTATGAGGAAAATCCCTTCAATCGCAAATTAGTTCAACGACGAACTTCAGTGCCACACTCCCTCAAGGTTTACAAATTCCAGTTTGATATGGAAACACCAGTATTCAAATCTAGATATATGTCATATCAATGGAATCCTGTCGAAAATATTGATCTGAATTCGGTGTATGATTTTCTTGATGACTTAGAGAGGCACAATTAATACACACGTTCGAGTTGATAAGAGCATAGTTTGATATCGGCAAAAGAGGTACCGAAAGAACATAACTCTGTTGAGACAACCACAGGACTGGTCAGAGACTTGTCACCCCTGACAGATTCTGTGATACTCTTAATATGGCTTGACAAACCATATTCGAGTACCAAAAGGAATGTGTAAATAATTAGTTACTACTTAGAAGTTGTTGCATTATATGTTGATGTATTGATGTAGTTTATTATAATTCACACTAACATGACTAACTTATATT
Source organism: Hanleya hanleyi (assembly GCA_036873755.1). Taxonomy (NCBI): domain Eukaryota; kingdom Metazoa; phylum Mollusca; class Polyplacophora; order Lepidopleurida; family Hanleyidae; genus Hanleya; species Hanleya hanleyi. Next base: position 50,510 of record JAVTVY010041467.1, on the reverse strand, counting down.
ATGTTGTGAAAGCTCCAAGGATCTTGGAATGTAGGGTTTGCACTTTATACTCTCATGTATGTATATATATGGATACATCAATACTACCTACATGTATGTTTATTCTTTCCTAGAAAATAATTGTTTAATAAGACTTAAAATTTATGTGAATCGTTCATGTTGACTTAATATACACTTATGGTTTTTTGAAAATAAAAAAGTATAGTTTCTCTGTTGTGTTCTTTTACTGAGGCACCGGTTGAAAATCAAGTGCTAGGGTCAGACTTGTCTGCAGCAAGTCTTCCCATCAAACTTTTTCAGCCAGGGTTTCAAGTGAAAAGCAACATTACATTTGTCATTTTCAGGCATTAATTATCCAACATGATTTCTTTCTCAATTTCATTCAATTATGTTCTTTACAATAGATCACTGGTGTCAGAATAAGTATTATTGACTTGACTGGAGCCTATCTCTCATTACATGTCCTTATTATGCATTTGAAATATTGTATCTAAACAAGAATATGTATGCACATAGTCCTCAATACAACCCATGTATGTAAGTATGTAAATGGTGTAATAAAATTATGTAACAAAATTACTTAAAAAAATTTGACTAAATAATCACTCTTGAATGATAATGAATATCTTTGTGCCTACTCTATGTATACAAATATATCCTAAACATTGCTAACTCTCTGCATTTCACATCTGAGTGTTTCAGCTGTATGGTGTCCACAGACAGAAGTGACCCAAGAAAGCCAAGGAAGGGCAAACGCACTTCACATTCCAGACAAGTATCAGCAACCTCAACAGCAGTTCAACACTAAAGATCAACATTGCACAGGGACATTCAACTTTAATCAGCATCACACAAGAACTTCTAAAACTCCACCTACCATCGATTACCATGACTACCACAAACAATTTATTACAGTTTCGGGACGAAACTTATTCGGGGACGGAGGGAACTATAACAGAGCCATAAGACATGTACATGTAAAATTAACATGTACCTCAATTATATTCCATTACTATTTAATGTTTGTTTATTGTGAGTTAGCATAAAACGTATGGAGTTAAAATTACTATATATTCAAGCTGTAAATGATAGTTATTACTTACTGAATCTTGTTTAAACACCTGTATAATTAGTTAGAACTAGGATTTAATGATATGAGTATTATTTTTGTAATAAGATGTTTTGATAACAGTTTGATCAGTCTGGAACTTGACATTCAATCAGTGTTGTTAGACAAGTTCTGGCAAGCTGTTCCAAGACGGGAGCCAGGTGTCAACTATAGTCAGACTGTCATTTTAGTCTAAGATAATCCTTTGTTGTTTTTAAGTAAGACTCCCTACTGTTATTGGAGATGTCATGTAGAATGAACAGGATAACCGATAGACATGTCAAGACATTAGAATTACTTATATAATAGTCAAACAGTGTTTGCGATTGTTAGGAATCATATCTCGCTAAAACTCCAATGATATAAATATTGGTCAGTATGAAATTAAGTTAGCCCTACCAGTGACGATTTCGAATGGCACGCTATCCAGGTCTTCTTCAATAACAAACCTATTAACATCATTAATTTATATGCCCCAGGAAGTCTAAAGAAAATCTCCCCAAAAGAACTGGACAACATCACAAAGAAATTTAACTCCCCTATTATCATATGTGGTGATTACAACAGTCATAACCCCATTTGGGACGACAATTGCACCAAGGCAGACGAAAAAGGCCAAGTAGTGGAAAAATGGCTTGACCAAAATAACCTATGCTATTTAAATAATGGCCACGGGACGCGAATAGACATGAACACCGGTAAACTATCTGCAATAGATTTAACTATTTCTCCCCTGATCTAGCTGTTAAATCCGAATGGGAAGTGATTCCTGACACGCTTGACAGCGATCACTTCGCCATTCTGACAAAAATTAGTATAAAACCGGACTCTGAAAGGACAGACGCCCCTTCAAAATTTCAGTACTCCAAAGCCGACTGGAAAAGCTTTAGAAAGACTGTCAAAGCCTAAATCATGACGAGATATTCAATTCCGATCCAGAGATGTTCAATGAAAACATTACAAATTCACTACTTAACATAGCACAAAAATATATTCCGATATCACAACAGCGCCACAACAAAAACCCGGTTCCCTGGTGGAACCCAGAGTGTGCAAAGAATATTGCGGCCAAAAAGAAGGCACTTAGAAAATTCAAAAAAAGTAGGCTCCAAAGTGATCACGCGAACTACAAGGAACTCAAAATTATAGCTGAAAGACTTTTGCAACACTATAGATACCAAAACCAATTCAAAAAAAGTATGGAACAAAATAAAAAATATACAAGGAAAGCTAACAAACACAGTCCCTGTACTGAACAAAACTAAAAAAACGAACAAAGAAAAGGCAGAACACCTCGCCGAATCTTTCGCTTCGAACAGTAGCGATAGGAACCTGAAACCAGAATTCAGAAAAATTAAGGAAGAGACAACGATAGAAAACGATTTGGACGATCATTTAGAAAACTATCTCAATGCAGACTTCAACATTAATGAATACCGCAAAGCTATACACTGTAAAAAAGAGAGCTCACCTGGTGAAGACAAACTAGGATACACGAACCTACCTAATAAAACACAGAAGCTAATTTTGAAACTAATTAATGTCAGCTGGCAGACCAAACAGCTTCCAAGTAAATGGAAAACATCCATCGTTATCCCAATCCCAAAACCAGGTAAAGATCCATCCGACAGCAACTCTTACCGCCCAATTTCTCTCACTTCAAATCTATGCAAAATAATGGAAACCATGGTAAAGAATAGACTGGAATTTCATATGGAAAACAACAACTCAAAGCGGCTTTCGTAAGAACAGAAGTACGTTAGACCATATAGCCAGATTACAACACTCAATAAAAAAGGGGAATGCCAAACATCAGTACACACTAGGTATCTTCCTAGACATAGAAAAAGCATTTGACCTTGTATGGCAGGACGGCATAATTATTCAATTAAGCAAACTTGGAATTAAGGGAAGAATGCAACACTGGATAAAAAACTTCCTAAACAATAGAAATGTTAAAGTTCGCATAGGGAACACCCTATCCACCGACCATGAATTAGACAACGGTACCCCTCAGGGAAGCGTCATAAGCCCCACCCTTTTTAACATCAATGAAATTGACACGAAACATGCAGAAGTAGAACAGTCTCTATTTGCTGACGATTCTGCCCTCTGGAAAACCGCACGTTCCATAAAAAAATTGACAGGTATAATGCAAAATACACTAGATACAATTAGCGGCTGGGCGGATAAATGGGGCTTCAAATTTTCCACCCTAAAAACAACGGGCATTATATTTTCAAACAATAAACACATTGACGTTAAGCTAACACTAGGAGGTCAGAAAATTGAATTCAGAAATAGTGTTAAATACCTAGGTATGATCTTTGACAGAAAACTCACATGGAAAGACCACATCGACCAACTAGTCCTCCGGTGCAATAAAGACCTGAACCTCATGAGGTGTGTGTCTGGGACAAACTGGGGAGCGAGTAAATATAGTCTGATAAAATTATACCAAACCTTAATCAGGTCAAAAATAGATTACGGGTCCATCGCCTACCAATCAGCATGTAAGACACAACTAAAAAGAATAGACAGCATCCAATATTCTGCTCTAAAAATAGCTACTGGAGCCTTCAAGGGAACCGCCTTATGTAGTCTTCAAATAGAAACCAATGAGAAACCTCTTCGTTTAAGACGAGAGGAACTGTCCCTGAAATATGCAGGAAAAACTAGAGCTAAGGGCGATAATCACCCATGCCACAAAATGTTTGAAGATAAAAGTGAATATGAATATTTAAAGAAAAACTGGGAAAAAGACTCCGCCCCCCTCGGCTATACCGTAAATAACCTATTCCAAGAACACGAAATACCAATCGCACACATCTGCGACACAGACAAAATCACTAGGCCACCCTGGGAATTAGAGTCGCCCCACGTGGACACAAGTATACACGACTACCTCACAAAGAAGGACAACCCAGACTTTATTAGAGCCACCACCCTTGAATATATCAACCAAAACTGGAAAAATTACTTAAAAATCTATACAGACGGATCGAAAAACTCAAGTAATAACACAGGATCAGCTTTTGTTATACCTGAGCTCAACATACAAAATGGTTTCAAACTTCCAGACAATATGTCTGTATACACTAGTGAACTGATTGCTATAATTAAGGCTCTCGAATGGATCATCGAGCACAAACCAATCCGTGCTGTGATACTCAGCGATTCCCTTAGTGGACTCACATCCATTGAAAATTCTATATCTGACAGTAGACCTGATCTCATACACAAAATAGAATATATCTGTACACTAATACACAACGAGGGTATAGACGCCATTTTAGCTTGGGTCCCCGCGCATGTCAACATCAGAGGTAACGAAGCAGCCGACCAAACTGCCAAAGACAGTCTTGCAAAAACCACACACGATGTGCCAATAGGATTAGGATATAAGGAACTCAACACTATCATTAGACGCAAAATAGATAGCAAGTGGCAAAAGGAATGGAACGAAGAAGAACGTGGACGATGGTTACATAAGATTCTTGATGGAGAGAAAAGACAAGTCCAAGGATTCCAGTTAGACAATAAGCGTGATGACCGCATCATCACAAGATTAAGACTAGGCAAAACCGGACTTAAATCACATCTGTCCATACTTCTGAAAAACACCTCACCACTCTGTACCGCATGCAACAATGTAGAAGAAACAATAGAACATGTCCTACTTGAATGCCCTAAACACTACCCACAACGCGAGACACTTAGAAACGAATTAAAAAAATTCAACACTCCCTTAACATTACCAGCGATATTAAACCCTAAGCCCCCCATTAGAAAACAGGTATTCAAGTCCTTAATAGATTTTATCAAAACTGCTAGCTATTATTCCAGTATATAACACTACCCCCGTGCATGCGCTCCACTAACTAACAATGTCAGCATTGGCCAAAATTTCTCTTTTGGAATAAAATTTAGGCAATGTGGGCACCGGAGATACCATGTTCCGTGTGGGCCGGTTGCCACATTAGTCTCAAAAATCGGAGGCCAAGACCAATCAACATCCCTGCGACAATATTGGCCCAAAATCTCTCTTTCGCAATAAAATAGGCAATGTGGGCACCGGAGATACCATGTTCCGTGTGGGCCGGTTGCCACATTAGTCTCAAAAATCGGAGGCCAAGACCAGTCAACATCCCTGCGACAATATTGGCCAAAAATCTATCTTTCGCAATAAAATAGGCAATATGGGCACCGGAGATACCATGTTCCGTGTGGGCCGGTAACCACATTCGTGTCTAAAACCTAACGGCCGCTACCAATTCAACAACCAAGGACATAAATCATTAGCACACGTCCAAGAAACAACCACGCACACAGATAATGTCACTCACAAAAATGAATACTACACACTGTTTCATCTTATACTTTCAGAAATGGAGATGAACACGATGAAGGTCATCATCGTCGGTCCATAAGAACGTCCAGAACCAGAATACTCGACCCTATACCACGCCAGACACGCTACCCCATAGATATCACCGAACTAGCGCCTCAACACAGCAGAGCACAGCACACTGAAGACCACAGACGAACAAGACCAGACATCAAACAGAACACTAATGACGACAAAAATTATTAAACAGCACCTCACGGCACACCGAAGACCAAAGACGGGCTGGACAAGACTAAAAACAGAAGAAGAATACCAACATCGCCGCACAACAAGAAACCTCCAGAACCAGAACATCACATCCTAAACCACACCGACACGCTACCCCATAGATGACACCGAACTGACGCCTTAACACAGAATATGATCCTTTGACTTTCACGCAATATAGGACGTAGACCTGCCGTCCTGTGCCCCAATACACACTCCAAGCAATTGTTACAGGCACAGATTTCTGGAAGAACCCACCCTGATCCCAAGGGCGTCGTTAGTGAAGTCGATCCTGAAGACGCCCATGGTTCTCCCAGTTTTTTCTGGACGGCTTTGTGCGTACAAAGGGGTACCAAGACAAAGGAATCATACACGCGATTACAGTGAACTCATATTTACCAGTATAACTTAACCAAAAACCAAAAAGAGACTTACGAACTTGTACATATAGCGATTCTTATTTACTTCTATTTATATCTCCTACTAATCTCTCATTGTTATTTATTATTTATTATTTATTTATTTATTTATATATTTAGCGCTGGAAAAGATATTCAATAAACAAAGTAATGTACCGCGAAATTCAAATAAAACATTGAGTTGATGGGCCGCGAAATCCGAATGGGAAGCGGCCCTTAAACTACAATTTCAATCAATTAAGTTAGTTCACTTTTAGAATTCATCTTGGCATGCGACTTTGCAGTGCCAAGGCAGTTAGCAGGTGTAAGTTATATAGGTAGACACTTGTACATGTAGATTGCTATATGTACTAACATTTAGTTTCTGTAATAACTGGAAGTGCTGTATAATTGTGTATATACTGGAATTAAGATTACGTCAAAGTTAGATAATTAGATTAGGGTAAATAAAGCTAGGTTGTGTTTATACTTAACATGGACTACGACTTACTTATTAATGTGATAACCAGTGAGCCAACCTGGTTATAAGATTACCGAAGTTAAGCAACGTTGAGCCCGGTCAATACTTGAATGGGTGACCGGTTGCTGTACTGGCTGAGCTGATCAGTGTCCAGGATAATAGGGACTATGAGCACTCTCGTGTTCTGGCACAAATAGGCACGTGATATGACTGAAACTTTGTTGAAAACGACGTTAAATCCTACTCCCTCACTCACCCAGTTGTGGTCAAGAGGTCATGAAACTCTCCAGAATAGCTACGGGCCACAGAAACTGAGAGTATGGGATCTGGAGAGTAGAGGAGGTACATTACCATGCGCTTATGGAGCAGTAATAGGATGATTTACTGAATAATAAAAACATTTTGAGTTATGTAAGCCTGTCGTGGACGGTTGGACTGAGTCTATTCAGTGACACCTATGTTCAATCATATGACATTACGCCGGGGACAACTGCCCACATTTTCTCTGACAGATGAAATGTTCATGAAAGATTGTTTTAGCCTTCAGATTGTTTGTATTCAACTTCAAGAACGCACAAAACTATAGGGGATAACAAATACTCGCAACGGTCTTCTGTAATTTGATCACATTTATTGAAGAAAATTCGACCAAGTGTATTCGGCCTGATAGTGTTGAACAAATCAGTCATAACCTATAGTAAATCTTAGTCTGAATGTTACTACTCAAGCATTGCCTTGAGATATTATCATTCCCAATGGTGTGTTTGATCAAGTTGATCTGGGTGTCCCCAGACTGTCCTCGTTACTCACAACCGATCTTAGTTTTGCAAGTTCAGTTTTTGTAAACTCTAGAAAATTCAAGAGGGAGAGAAAGCACTCAGATTACGAATGCTCATATAAATATCTGTTACATGTTGGTATACTCCGAGCCTTGGAACCTGAGGTCAATGGTATAGCACCCAGGTTATTGCAGGATCTCATACATGTAAAAGTAAAGAATTCTGTCTTCAGTTTTATAAATAAAAATATGGTGACAGTTTTTGTCCTCAGTTTTAAGTAACCCTCTTCGAGTCCAAAGATAACCTGGTTTTGGATGGGCATTACGTGCTTTGTTTGATTTGTTTCATTTTGGCCACCTACCGTGACTCCATTTGGGTGCTATATTGGGCAAATAGCTTAAATGGAAAGAGCATATTAATGTCCTATCTGTTAAATGTAAGAAAGTGTTAAACCCCATGCGTTGTGTATCTGGAAGGTCGTGGGGTGCAGATAAGAAAACATTATTATTATTATATCGTGCATAGGCCAAATGATAGGCCCTCTATCCTCGACCACTTATAGGTATACCCTGGGAATCTTTATATATGTATTTGAAAATATTTATTTGTATTAACATGTTGTGCCATTAGCCTTTGGGCATAAGGAGCAAATAAAGTCTTATCTTATCTTATCTTATCTGCATTAATTCGTTCTAGATTGGATTATTGTTGTGAGGCATATGATAGCACATACGCGACAATGAACTCAAAACTAGACTCTGTTCAGTGTCAACCTCTTCGTGTATGTACAAGGGCTCTCAGAGCCACTCCTTTAAATGTTTTACAAGTTATGTGCAATGAGTGGCCTCTGTATATTCGTCGACGTAAACGCACTCTTAAATTTACGGTAAAGTCAAAGTGCTCAAAAAACCAATCTGCCCTATCTGTTTTTACCCTTACTCCATATGATAGATTTTATGTTGATAATTATTCTCATCCAGAACCGTTTAGTATTCATTCCAAGTCTATTTATTCCATGCTTAATATTCCTGATTTAATTATTCAACAGTCGTCTGTTCCAGCACTTCCTCCTTGGCATTTAAAATTACCATTCATATCGTTAGATATTCATAATAATTTAAGAAAGCTGACCCCCAGTATATTATTCAGTCTTGTGCTAGGGAACATATTGATGCTAATTGGTCTCAATATTTACAGGTTTTTCAGACGGATCTAAACATTCTGATCATGTCGGGGCAGCTTTCTGTGTGCCCGAAATCAAATGTAGTAAGTTTGTTTTAGATTAACTGATAACGTATATGCTGAGCTCACAGCTATCTTAATGTCATTGCTGTTTTTATCTGATTTTAGACCAGCTAGAGCTGCGATTTTATCAGACTCGTTAAGCTTCTTACAAGCACTTATTAATTTTACTTGGACTAAATCTACTTCCATGTTATATGAGATATTACATATCTGCACTTTTTTGTCTTTCCAGGAAATACATATATGTTTTGAATGACTTCCTGTCCATGTGGGTCTTTCGGGGAATGAGTCAGCTGACCGTTTAGCCAAGCAAGCCCTTTTACTTCCCGATATTTCTATTTCCATTTTAATGAAGAAAAGAATTCTGTCTTCAGTTTTATTTTTAAAACATATGGTGACAGTTTTTGTCCTCAGTTTAAAGTCAAAAGATAACCTGTTTCCAGATGGGCATTACGTGCTTTGTTTGATTTGTTTCATTTTGGCCACCTACCGTGACCCCACAGCTGTCCTTACAAAGTTTCACGACCGTTCCGGCCAGACAAAGCTCATATTCCCGCCACGTTAAACGTTAAATCCCCTTTTTGATTCTTCATCTTCCGGGATCCCTGTAAAATACCACTCGAAGCATATTTCGATGATCTCACGCACTTTAAGTCGCTTTCCCCAACTCCATTCCTATCATGACAAAGTTTCACGGCCTTTGTCATAAAACATCCGTCCCAAAGGTTGACATATAACCCTTTTTGAACTTTTTACTCTTAATAGGTTACCAACAGTGCATGACCCAGATGCCGTCCTGACAAAGTTTCTTGACATTTCGACCAAAACTGGTGCAGTCCGGGCAAACTGGTACAATCCGGGAACGCTGGTACAGTTCTGGCAAACAAATAACCATACAGAGACGGTTGCGTAAATTATAGTAAGATCACGTCCTGCCGACGAAGGTAGCGCAAATGTCGGCACATGCACTGCGGAATGTAGGCATACCTGGGAGATTCTTTTGTCAAGGTAACACTTCCTTTACTGTCATGGTATTGTCTATTATTAGACATTGTAGATGTTTTTAGCATCTACGGCTGACGTAAGTTTGTTTACGTATTATTTTGTGGGTCAGCCACTTGGAGCTTTCTAGAAGGTTGTTGTAAAATGTATCTAGGTCAGATGATGCGGTAACGCTGTGTATTCTAGAAGCTTCTTGATTGGGTAGAATGGTCTTGAATGCCTCATAGAGTATAAATAGCGCTCAGTCAGTCAGTCAGCAGGGAATTCAAACTGGCTTTTTATGTGGATGTTATACTGTGTTACCTTTGCCTATAATTACGGACTGCCGGATTATTTACTCCTGTGTATTAACGTTTACGCTATTAAACCGTCGGATATTGGACACTTACAGGGATTGTGAACAACTGAGCAGTGTTGGATTACCATTATACAGAAGAGCGATTTTTGCACATCAACAAGGACTGTAAAGTGCACACCGGTATAGCATTGAACAGTAAGACTATATCTCACACATTTATTTGCTGTATTAACCTTACTTAATTTGTATATGATTTTAGAATTTGTGAATAGATATTTGATTGTTAATCCTTGACTTAATACATTTTTCTGTTATGTTTTTCTGTTATTGTAAAATTGACGTAACAGAAATCGGGGGCTCCTCCGCGATATTTGTTCACATTAAAGCTGTCAGCTGATCAGCTTTGCAACATAGTTCTATATTGATACAGCTTACAACATTGTCTACATTTGTGAAGTCAGGGAGTACACTATCAGCATGTCATTTGACCCAGCACAGTTTGCCTTAATTAGAGCCTAGTCAGGAGGAATTTAACGAACTACGCAAAGAGGATTTGTTCGCGCTGTGTAAATTCCTACAAATTAAAGCTAAAACATGTTGGAGAAAGCAAGAAATTAAGAAACTCCTTATTAAACATTTTGTTAGCAAACAACTTTGGGATGAAAGTGATTTTAATTTAACTCATGAAACAGCTGATGATTTGGAAATAAAGAAATTAGAATTGCAACATCAGCTGGAATTAAAGAAATTAGAATTAGACAAAGAATTAGAGAGAGAAAAGTTAGAAAAAGAGGAAGGAGAGAAAGAGAAAGAAAGGCAGTTTCAGTTAGAAACGAAGCATATGGAATTACAGTCGCAGACAAGTCCTCCTGCACATGCACCAGTACAATCACAATCATGATTTGATGCGGCTCGTCAAATACGTCTCGTTCCACCATTTCAGGAAAAAGAAGTTGATAAATATTTTCTGCATTTTGAGAAAATTGCTGAAAATTTAAACTGGTCAATAGAAAATTGGAGTTTACTTCTTCAAAGTATTTTGATCGGAAAGGCAAGGGACATTTACACTCAATTGACGGTAGAGCATGCATCGAATTATGATAGAGTGAAGGACTTAATCCTTAAAGGTTATGAATTAGTTCCTGAAGCCTATAGACAAAAGTTTCGTAGTTGTGAAAAAGAAAACTCTCCTGTTTGCAATTATTGTAAGAAAGAAGGTCATTTCATGGCTAATTGTTTTAAATTGAAAAGAAAACAAGATCAAGCCTTTCAAAAGCCCAGTGGTTTCCGCACTTCAAGATCTATACCCAAGCAGGTTAGTGACGTTCATAGTGTATATGACGTTAAGATGGCCAGGGACACTGTTCCTATTAGTTCTATCAAGGATAAGGTTGACAGTTTTTCGAATCCTGTTATGGAGATTTTTGAACCATTTATCCACAATGGTTTTGTGTCAGTTTCAAGTGATTTGTCTAATGCTACTCCTGTGACGATTTTGCGAGACACGGGCGCGTCCCAGTTTCTTTTGTTGTCAGATACTTTGCCGTTTTCTGACGCTTCATCTGCAGGCAGTGATGTCCTGATTAAAGGTTTAGATTCTGTAAATTATACACCCGTTCCGCTCCATAACGTTCATCTGTCTTCTGACTTGATTTCTGGGCCTGTTGCGGTGGGTATCAAAGGTAGTGTACCTTTTGAGGGTGTTCAATTACTTCTTGGAAATTATCTTGTGGAAGATAACGTCGGGATTAACACGATTGTAACTGACAAACCTTGTTTGGATCAGATCCATGATCCAGTTGAAGACGAAATTCAAAGTTTGTATCCTGCGGGGTAAAATGATGGTGTATTAAATGATGAGGCTAATAAGTCACATTTTGATAGCAAATTGAAATGTTCTAATGACAAAATTTCAAAATCACGGCTGGTTAATGAACAGCATAGTGACAAGGACATTTCCACAGGACAGGGAGTAGATGAGTGTGATGTAACTCAACAGCCTGTGTGTTACTTTTGTAAGAATGGTGTTCTTATGAGCAAATGGCGACCGCCAGATGTGTCACCTGATGATGAGTTGGCAGTTAAGTATCAGGTTGTAGTACCAAATTCATATCGTTCAGATATACTCAGACTTGCCCACGAAACACCGCTTTCAGGCCATTTGGGTGTTAACAAAACATTTTACAAAATTCTAAATCATTTCTATTGACCAAATTTAAAGAAAGATGTTACGGAATTTTGTAGGTCATGCCACACATGTCAAAGGGTAGGAAAACCAAACCAAACCATATCAAAGGCCCCTCTACAACCAATCCCTGCATTCGAGGAAACATTTTTTAGGGTGATTATAGATTGTGTTGGTCCATTACCATAAACAAAGTCAGGCAATCAATACATGTTAACAGTCATGTGTGCATCAACCAGGTTCTCTGAGGCCATTCCTTTACGGAATATTAAGGTAAAAACTATTGTTAAGGCGGCCTTATTTAAATTTATTTGTTATTGTTTGCTGTTAGAGAGTCTGTTCAAGAGTCTTTAGGCTTCAGTCCATTTGAATTAGTCTTTGGTCATACAGTTAGAGGACCACTTAAACTGCTAAAGGAAAAGTTCCTAGACAGTGATCTTGACTCATGTAGTCTCTTACAATATGTGTCGGACTTTCGCACCAGATTGACTAAAGCACGTGATTTCGCCATGTCAAATTTAAAGTCAGCACAAAAATGCGTGAAAATAATCTATGATAAACATGCCCTTAAACGAAGTTTCAAACCTGGTGAGAAGGTACTGGCTTTTCTGCCTATTCCTGGTAATCCACTTAAGGCTAGATATTATGGTCCTTATGTCATTGAATAGAAATTAAGTGGCCTTAATTATGTAACTCAGACTCCTGACAGGCGTAAACACAAACAGTTATGTCATGTAAATATGTTAAAGTTATACAGAAACAGAGATAGCGCTAACAGTACTGTACGCCCTGTAAGTGTAGTTGGTTCTGACCCTGATAATAATGAAACTTGTGAAGAGCCCATGACAGCGGCAAACTTACAGAACTCTGACATTCTACTTAATTTGGATTCCAAGTTGTGTCATCTTGAACCAGCGCGTCAGGAAGAACTTCGAACTTCGCTCAGTCAATGTGTGACATTTGTTTCCCGATATTACTACTCGGACTGATAAAATTTCACATGACATCAATGTCGGAGATTCTAATCCGGTAAAGCAGCACCCATATCGTTTGAATCCCATTAAACAAAACTATCAGAAAAAAGAGATTCAGTACATATTGGACAATGGCTTCATTGAACCAAGTAATAGTAACTGGAGTTCACCTTGTATCCTCGTTCCAAAGCCAGATGGCAGTTACAGGATGTGTACTGACTACAGAAAGGTGAACACATTGACCAAAACAGACACATTCCCTATTCCACGCATAGACGATTGCATTGATAAAGTGGGAAGTGCCAAGTTCGTGTCAAAGTTTGATCTTCTGAAAGGATTTTGGCAAGTTCCACTGACAGATCGTGCGAAGGAGATATCAGCATTCGTCACTCCGGAGGGTCTGTTCCAGTACAAAGTCATGCCATTTGGAATGAAAAATTCTCCGCCACGTTCCAGCGTCTCATCAACCGTGTGACTTCTGGTTTGGAAGAATGTGAGACTTACATTGATGACGTCATTGTCTACAGCGATAAATGAGAAGATCATTTACAGAGAAATCGCGCACTGTTCAATCGACTAAGTGACGCACAAGCTGACAGTCAACCTTGGAAAAAGTGAATTTGGACATGCACGTGTGACATTCTTGGGTCATGTTGTAGGTCAGGGTCAGGTAAAACCTGTACATGCTAAGGTTAGCGCTATCTCGCTATTTCCAAGACCATCATGTAAGAGACAACTGATGCGTTTTTTGGGTATGGCTGGTTACTACAGAAAATTTGGTCCAAATTTTTCAGAAATTACTGAGCCTCAACTCTTAAAGAAAAAGACAAGTTTTGTTTGGACCGATGAATGTGAATCGGCTTTTGAAAACCTGAAAGCCATACTCAAGAGCGCGCCAGTTATTTCAGCACCAGATTTTGATTCACATTTTAAACTGACTGTAGATGCTACTGATGTTGTTGATGTTGCCGTTTTGTTACAAGAGGATATACATGGTGTAGATCATCCAATATGTTATTTTATTTTCACGTAAATTTGACAAACATCAGAGAAATTATTCTACAATTGAGAAAGAATGTTTGGCAATGATATTGGCTTTACAACATTTTGATGTTCATGTTACTTCATCATTGCCAATTACTATATTCAGTTATCACAATCCACTTGTTTCATAAGTAAGATGAAAAACAAAATTGTTGAGATGGAGTTTGGTGTTGCAAGAATACAATATTGAAATCAGACATATCAAAGGCAAGGACAATGTTTGTCAACATTTTTGCTGTTGTAATATAGACTTGTTTTGCAATAATGTTTTGAATTGTCAAGAAAGTTCCAAGTTTGAAACTTTCTTTTTTTAAGAGGTGGAATGTCATGGTATTGTAGTCTATTATTAGACATTGTGGATGTTTCTGAAATCTACGGCTGACGTAAGTTTGTTTAGGTATTATTTTGTGGGTCAGCCACTTGGGGCTTTCTAGAAGGTTGTTGTATATTGTATCTAGGTCAAATGATGCGGTAACGCTGTGTATTCTAGAAGCTTCTTGATTGGGTAGAATTGTCTTGAATGACTCATAGAGTATAAATAGCGCTCAGTCAGTCAGTTAGCAGGGAATTCAAACTGGCTTTTTATGTGGATGTTATACTGTGTTACCTTTGCCTGTAATTACGGACTGCTGGATTATTTACTCCTGTGTATTAACGTTTACGCTATTAAACCGTCGGATATTGGACACTTACTGGGATTGTGAACAACTGAGCAGTGTTGGATTACCATTATACAAAAGAGCGATATTTGCGCATCAACAAGGACTGTAAAGTGCACACCGGTATAGCATTGAACAGTAAGACGATATTTCACACATTTATTTGTTGTATTAATCTTACTTAATTTGTATATGATTTTAGAATTTGTGAATAAATATTTGATTGTTAATCCTTGACTTTACACATTTTTCTGTTACGTTTTTCTGTTATTGTAAAATTGACGTAACACTACTTACTATCCACGTTCCTATTTCAAATATTATTTTTGTAATGTTATACATGCAAACCCTCGGCCAGAATATAATTGGTGATTAATAATCGGAGGTGTACTAAACCATTCAGAGTATTGATAAATTTCAGCAATTTGGCTCAATAAATCTTATATCGTACTACATTTACATATTTTACAAAAACCTACAGCTACACCTCCGCCCATACCCCTCTCCACTTACCATTTCCCGCTGACAGATAAACTTTCACATGTTATACTATTGTTCACTTCATGTATCCGGCCTCCAGTGAGTGTTCAATGCCCTTATAAATTTTTCTCCGGATCTGAATCAATAGCCTCAATCACATAGCTATCCTGTCTAAGTTTCACAGACCCCAATTTTGCGAAAGGGGTCTTTTTTATGTCACTCCAGTGACCGCGCAGGTTTCCGGGAAAGCACCACGACCCCTCACCAAAACTGTAGCCGTTTAATGATGACACATAAGTCTATGCTCGCATATGTAACAGTGTGAAAATTTAAACTTCAGTGTAAACACGATATTAGTACAGATTGAGTTTCTGACATGACGCACTAGATTCTCCATGACCTCCACTTGACCTCCGAGCGCGTAGAGATTGACCAGACCTGATGTGAGATGACTGATGTTAATTGTACGGGTCAGCGTGGTATCATGTCCGCTTTTCTAGGTTTCTTGAACTTTGTCAAACAAATAGATAATATTTTGAATTGAAACTGTGAGAGAGAAATCTGCTACTCGGGAAGCAGCTTTGGTGTGCTGCTCGTGTTCAAAGCTGATTTAGGTCGCGCCTGCGTCCTACATGAAAACCCCGTTTTTAAGGGGGCAAAAGTGAGCAATTATGGACGTTTTGCGAAATACATGAATTTTGCGGGAAACATGTGAAAATCTTTCATCATTAAATACGGTACATTAATTTGTATTGTAGCGGTAGAGAGTGACGTTTGTATCAGAGTCCTGTTTCAGGATAATGATTGAAATCCACAACGAGACATTATGGAATTCTAGAGGAGAATGGTGTAATAAAGGTGGTTTAGGCATTTTTTTCTTTTACTTCTAGGACTTGAATTTGAAATTTCCGGACAGAATTTGAAATGAAAAAGTATGATACATTTTCTTTGAATTCCATTTTATTAGGAAACATTTATCCTACGCGGCTGAAATATTTAAAACTTATCTGTAGTTATCATCTCTTCGAACCAGTAAAATTTTATTCAATTTCGCGAATACCGTACGTGCAAGGAAATAAAACGGCCATAATAGCACGTTGACCCGTGCGGATCACTCACGCAAATCATGACAGTACAAACTCACATGTGTTTGATAGTTCGAACATGGGACGATTATTAAGTGACGTGATGCTTTCAAAACTTCTTCACTATCGAGTCATTTCAGGCGCAATGGATACTTATCGTTTGTTCTATTCGGGATGATTTTCTTGGGATTATTTTTTATATGAGCGCATATGTATATTTCGTTGAGGCGGTTATTCGGCCAGTTATTATCACACAACTTCCGCAATCCTCACATTATTTATGACTGCCAAAACTATGAAAAACTGATTCAAGGTGAGCCTTATTAAATATCTAACAATTTCTTTTATAACATATTCCGAAACACTATAGTCATAATTTGGCTGCAATGGCATCTCGCTAAACTGACCTGTTTTACAGAGGGTGTTTTATTGCCGTCTGTCAAACAATATGCACAAAAGGAACCTGATCCGAGTTCGCCTTGTTCACTCAATATCTCCCGAACTACGCAGTCCATAGATCATGATGTCTTGCCGGCATCATTGAAAACTGTTGACCGCTTCTCTCTTGCAGGAAACAAGCCTATGTTTATGTATACTATGATTGTCTTTTTGAATTTGGTGCTAATACTGTTATATGGAATATGGAAAAGGTCTTTGGATTATGGACGCGGATATTCTCTAATGGACGAGGGCTGAATTATGAATGACGGACCAGACGCTTGTAATTGTAACCTATCCCAAGAGAAAGGAAAATTAATTTAATCCCAACTTGAGAAATAAGTAAATTAACTCTGATTATCTCTGTAAATCCAGTTTGATCTCGATATTTCAGTGAAATATTATTATTTAAAAGTATACATTACAACATTCAATTGCGCAATACACAACCACATTGGTATTGTAACGGGCTACATCCGTATTTTTTTACATTCATCAAACAATAAGCAAATTATTATAATTGGATTGGACATCGATTTGTTTGATCGAAGGTTTTCGTCGTTGAGTTGACACGTGTTGTTGTTGTAGTTGTAAATTGGTTTGTTACGTGGTGGTGAATATTTACCTCACGAGTCTGTAATTTTGCATAAATCTTACGCAGTAAACCTCTCTGGTTGTTGAAGGAAATGCCTTGATGACGGATCGTTCATACCTTCATGGAATTATCTATCTTATTGCTCGAAATTTTCCGACGTAGATTTCGCCATCTCGCCCAGCTGATAGCGAGATGCCAAGCTAGCACGTGCGCTTTTGGAGGCTCGACGATGAATATGCATTTGATTGGCTGATGCTATACGGTCGAAGCTCAGGCCAGCAGGCTATAAATAGCGAGTCAAACCAAGGCTCGCTGGTTCATTTCCTAAAATGATGCCCATGGACGAAGTTGTTCCCGATATTTTCCTTTTCAATGAGAGATGTGAGAGGTAACCGATCTTATTGAATGACAAATGCCATCGGCGATGATTGATGTAACTGAACACTAGTTGTACTATCCGCCACTGAGCCGATACCAACACATTTTCATTGTTACACAACATCGTCCGGCGAAGGCTGTTCTTCACATGCCGATTTCTGATGACGGGATGACCGCAGATGGAGAGGAACATATAATTGAATTACTTTTATTTTAGAACCTGGAAATTAGAGAATTCAAGGAGGGATTTCACCACACAAGGCTTGGGCTACACCAGATCTGGTGGTAGGGTAGGCCCTACAGTTGGCTAGTATTTTTCCCACTGCATGCAGTGTTTGAGAACTTACTTCGACCAGTTGACCTATCACCACCAGATACGGTGGTAATTCACACACCCACAGGAATAACTCACCAATACATCAGATCCGGTGGTAGGGTACAGTTGGCTAGTATTTTCCCTACTGCATGTAGTGGTTGAGAACTTTACTTCGACCAGTTGACCTATCACCACCAGATTCGGTGGTAATTCACACACCTACAGGAATAACTCACCAATACACCAGATCCGGTGGTAATTCACACACCTACAGGGATAACTCACCATTACACCGGATCCGGTGGTATTTCACACACCTACAGGGATAATTCACCAATACACCAGATCCGGTGGTAGAGTACAGTTGGCTAGTATTTTCCCCACTGCATGCAGTGATGGAGAACTTTACTTCGACCAGTTGACCTATCACCACCAGCTTCGGTGGTAATTCACACACCCACAGGAATAACTCACCAATACACCAGATCCTGTGGTAATTCACACACCTACAGGGACAACTCACCATTACACCAGATCCGGTGGTAATTCTCACACCTACAGGGATAATTCACCATTACACCAGATCCGGTGGTAATTCACACACCTACAGGGATAACTCACCATTACACCAGATCCGGTGGTAATTCACACACCCACAGGGATAACTCATCATTACACCAGATCCGGTGGTAATTCACACACCCACAGAAATAACTCACCAATACACCAGATCCGGTGGTAGGGTACAGTTGGCTAGTATTTTCCCCACTTCATGCAGTGATGGAGAACTTTACTTCGACCAGTTGACCTATCACCACCAGATTCGGTGGTAATTCACACACCCACAGGAATAACTCACCATTACACCAGATCCGGTGGTAATTCACACACCCACAGGAATAACTCACCAATACACCAGATCCGGTGGTAGGGTACAGTTGGCTAGTATTTTCCCCACTTCATGCAGTGACGGAGAACTTTACTTCGACCAGTTGACCTATCACCACCAGATTCGGTGGTAATTCACACACCCACAGGGATAACTCACCATTACACCAGATTCGGTGGTAATTCACACACCCACAGGAATAACTCACCAATGCACCAGATCCGGTGGTAATTCACACACCTACAGGGATAACTCACCATTACACCAGATCCGGTGGTAATTCACACACCTACAGGGATAACTCACCATTACACCAGATCCGGTGGTAATTCACACACCCACAGGGATAACTCACCATTACACCAGATCCGGAGGTAAATCACACACCCACAGGAATAACTTACCAATACACCAGATTCGGTGGTAGGGTACAGTTGGCTAGTATTTTCCCCACTGCATGCAGTGATGGAGAACTTTACTTCGACCAGTTGACCTATCACCACCAGATTCGGTGGTAATTCACACACCCACAGGAATAACTCACCAATACACCAGATCCGGTGGTAATTCACACACCTACAGGGATAACTCACCAATACACCAGATCCGGTGGTAGGGTACAGTTGGCTAGTATTTCCCCCACTTCATGCAGTGATGGAGAACTTTACTTCGACCAGTTGACCTATCACCACCAGATTCGGTGGTAATTCACACACCCACAGGAATAACTCACCATTACACCAGATCTGGTGGTAATTCACACACCCACAGGAATAACTCACCAATACACCAGATCCGGTGGTAGGGTACAGTTGGCTAGTATTTTCCCTACTGCATGCAGTGGCTGAGAACTTTACTTCGACCAATTGACCTATCACCACCAGATTCGGTGGTAATTCACACACCTACAGGAATGACTCACCAATACACCAGATCCGGTGGTAATTCACACACCTACAGGGATAACCCACCATTACACCAGATCCGGTGGTATTTCACACACCTACAGGGATAATTCACCAATACACCAGATCCGGTGGTAGGGTACAGTTGGCTAGTATTTTCCCCACTGCATGTGATGGAGAACTTTACTTCGACCAGTTGACCTATCACCACCAGATTCGGTGGTAATTCACACACCCACAGGAATAACTCATCAATACACCAGATCCTGTGGTAATTCACACACCTAGAGGGATAACTCACCATTACACCAGATCCGGTGGTAATTCACACACCTACAGGGATAATTCACCATTACACCAGATCCGGTGGTAATTCACACACCTACAGGGATAACTCACCATTACACCAGATCCGGTGGTAATTCACACACCCACAGGGATAACTCACCATTACACCAGATCCGGTGGTAATTCACACACCCACAGGAATAACTCACCAATACACCAGATCCGGTGGTAGGGTACAGTTGGCTAGTATTTTCCCCACTTCATGCAGTGATGGAGAACTTTACTTCGACCAGTTGACCTATCACCACCAGATTCGGTGGTAATTCACAAACCCACAGGGATAACTCACCATTACACCAGATTCGGTGGTAATTCACACACCCACAGGAATAACTCACCAATGCACCAGATCCGGTGATAATTCACACACCTACAGGGATAACTCACCATTACACCAGATCAGGTGGTAATTCACACACCTACAGGGATAACTCACCATTACACCAGATCCGGTGGTAAATCACACACCCACAGGAATAACTCACCTATACACCAGATTCGGTGGTAGGGTACAGTTGGCTAGTATTTTCCCCACTGCATGGAGTGATGGAGAACTTTACTTCGACCAGTTGACCTATCACCACCAGATTCGGTGGTAATTCACACACCCACAGGAATAACTCAACAATACACCAGATCCGGTGGTAATTCACGCACCTACAGGGATAACTCACCAATACACCAGATCCGGTGGTAGGGTACAGTTGGCTAGTATTTCCCCCACTTCATGCAGTGATGGAGAACTTTACTTCGACCAATTGACCTATCACCACCAGATTCGGTGGTAATTCACACACCCACAGGAATAACTCACCATTACACCAGATCCGGTGGTAATTCACACACCCACAGGAATAACTCACCAATACACCAGATCCGGTGGTAGGGTACAGTTGGCTCGTATTTTCCCCACTTCATGCAGTGATGGAGAACTTTACTTCGACCAGTTGACCTATCACCACCAGATTCGGTGGTAATTCACACACCCACAGGGATAACTCACCATTACACCAGATTCGGTGGTAATTCACACACCCACAGGAATAACTCACCAATACACCAGATCCGGTGGTAATTCACACATCTACAGGGATAACTCACCATTACACCAGATCCGGTGGTAATTCACACACCTACAGGGATAACTCACCATTACACCGCATCCGGTGGTAATTCACACACCCACTGGAATAACTCACCAATAGACGAGATCCCGTGGTAGGGTACAGTTGGCTAGTATTTTCCCCACTGCATGCAGTGATGGAGAACTTTACTTCGACCAGTTGACCTATCACCACCAGATTCGGTGGTAATTCACACACCTACAGGAATAACTTACCAATACACCAGATCCGGTGGTAATTCGCACACCTACAGTGATAACTCCCCATTACACCAGATCCGGTGGTAATTCACACACCTACTGGGATAACTCACCAATACACCAGATCCGGTGGTAGGGTACAGTTGGCTAGCATTTTCCCCACTGCATGCAGTGATGGAGAACTTTACTTCGACCAGTTGACCTATCACCACCAGATTCGGTGGTAATTCACACACCCACAGGAATAACTCACCAATACACCAGATCCGGTGGTAATTCACACACTTACAGGGATAACTCACCATTACACCAGATGCGGTGGTAATACACACACCTACAGGGATAACTCACCATTACACCAGATCCGGTGGTAATTCACACACCCACAGGAATAACTCATCAATACACCAGATCCGGTGGTAGGGTACAGTTGGCTAGTATTTTCCCCACTCCATGCAGTGATGGAGAACTTTACTTCAACCAGTTGACCTATCACCACCAGATTCGGTGGTAATTCACACACCCACAGGAATAACTCACCATTACACCAGATGCGGTGGTAATTCACACACCTACAGGGATAACTCACCATTACACCAGATCCGGTGGTAATTCACACACCCACAGGAATAACTCACCAATACACCAGATCCGGTGGTAGGGTACAGTTGGCTAGTATTTTCCCCACTTCATGCAGTGATGGAGAACTTTACTTCGACCAGTTGACCTATCACCACCAGATTCGGTGGTAATTCACACACCCACAGGGATAACTCACCATTACACCAGATTCGGTGGTAATTCACACACCCACAGGAATAACTCACCAATACACCAGATCCGGTGGTAATTCACACACCTACAGGGATAACTCACAATTACACCAGATGCGGTGGTAATTCACACACCTACAGGGATAACTCACCATTACACCAGATCCGGTGGTAATTCACACACCCACAGGAATAACTCACCAATACACAAGATCCGGTGGTAGGGTACAGTTGGCTAGTATTTTCCCCACTGCATGCAGTGATGGAGAACTTTACTTCGATCAGTTGACCTATCACCACCAGATTCGGTGGTAATTCACACACCCACAGCAATAACTCACCAATACACCAGAACCGGTGGTAATTCACACACCTACAGGGATAACTCACCAATACACCAGATCCGGTGGTAGGGTACAGTTGGCTACTATTTTTCCCACTTCATGCAGTGATGGAGAACTTTACTTCGACCAGTTCACCTATCACCACGAGATTCGGTGGTAATTCACACACCCACAGGAATAACTCACCATTACACCAGATCCGGTGGTAATTCACACACCCACAGGAATAACTCACCAATACACCAGATCCGGTGGTAATTCACACACCTACAGGGATAACTCACCATTGCACCAGATCCGGTGGTAATTCACACACCTACAGGGATAACTCACCATTACACCAGATCCGGTGGTAATTCACACACCCACAGGAATAACTCACCAATACACCAGATCCGGTGGTAGGGTACAGTTGGCTAGTATTTTCCCCACTGCATGCAGTGATGGAGAACTTTACTTCGACCAGTTGACCTATCACCACCAGATTCGGCGGTAATTCACACACCCACAGGAATAACTCACCAATACACCAGATCCGGTGGTAATTCACACACCTACAGGGATAACTCACCATTACACCAGATCCGGTGATAATTCACACACCTACAGGGATAACTCCCCATTACACCAGATCCGGTGGTAATTCACACACCCACAGGGATAACTCAGCATTACACCAGATCCGGAGGTAATTCACACACCTACAGGGATAACTCACCAATACACCAGATCCGGTGGTAATTCACACACCCACAGGGATAACTCACCATTACACCAGATCTGGTGGTAATTCACACACCCACAGGAATAACTCACCAATACACCAGATCCGGTGGTAGGGTACAGTTGGCTAGTATTTTCCCCACTGCATGCAGTGATGGAGAACTTTACTTCGACCAGTTGACCTATCACCACCAGATTCGGCGGTAATTCACACACCCACAGGAATAACTCACCAATACACCAGATCCGGTGGTAATTCACACACCTACAGGAATAACTCACCATTACACCAGATGCGGTGGTAATTCACACACCTACAAGGATAACTCACCATTACACCAGATCCGGTGGTAATTCACACACCCACAGGAATAACTCACCAATACACCAGATCCGGTGGTAGGGTACAGTTGGCTAGTATTTTCCCCACTCCATGCAGTGATGGAGAACTTTACTTCAACCAATTGACCTATCACCACCAGATTCGGTGGTAATTCACACACCCACAGGAATAACTCACCATTACACCAGATCCGGTGGTAATTCACACACCCACAGGAATAACTCACCAATACACCAGATCCGGTGGTAGGGTACAGTTGGCTAGTATTTTCCCCACTTCATGCAGTGATGGAGAACTTTACTTCGACCAGTTGACCTATCACCACCAGATTCGGTGGTAATTCACACACCCACAGGGATAACTCACCATTACACCAGATTCGGTGGTAATTCACACACCCACAGGAATAACTCACCAATACACCAGATCCGGTGGTAATTCACACACCTACAGGGATAACTCACAATTACACCAGATCCGGTGGTAATTCACACACCTACAGGGATAACTCACCATTACACCAGATCCGGTGGTAATTCACACACCCACAGGAATAACTCACCAATACCCCAGATCCGGTGGTAGGGTACAGTTGGCTAGTATTTTCCCCACTGCATGCAGTGATGGAGAACTTTACTTCGACCAGTTGACCTATCACCACCAGATTCCGTGGTAATTCACACACCCACAGGAATAACTCACCAATACACCAGAACCGGTGGTAATTCACACACCTACAGGGATAACTCACCAATACACCAGATCCGGTGGTAGGGTACAGTTGGCTAGTATTTTCCCCACTGCATGCAGTGATGGAGAACTTTACTTCGACCAGTTGACCTATCACCACCAGATTCGGCGGTAATTCACACACCCACAGGAATAACTCACCAATACACCAGATCCGGTGGTAATTCACACACCTACAGGGATAACTCACCATTACACCAGATCCGGTGATAATTCACACACCTACAGGGATAACTCCCCATTACACCAGATCCGGTGGTAATTCACACACCCACAGGGATAACTCAGCATTACACCAGATCCGGTGGTAATTCACACACCTACAGGGATAACTCACCATTACACCAGATCCGGTGGTAATTCACACACCCACAGGGATAACTCACCATTACACCAGATCCGGTGGTAATTCACACACCCACAGGAATAACTCACCAATACACCAGATCCGGTGGGAGGGTACAGTTGGTTAGTATTTTCCCCACTTCATGCAGTGATGGAGAACTTTACTTCGACCAGTTGACCTATCACCACCAGATTCGATGGTAATTCACACACCCACAGGGATAACTCACCATTACACCAGATTTGGTGGTAATTCACACACCCACAGGAATAACTCACCAATAACCAGATCCGGTGGTAATTCACACACCTACAGGGATAACTCACCATTACACCAGATCCGGTGGTAATTCACACAACTACAGGGATTACTCACCATTACACCAGATCCGGTGATAATTCACACACCCACAGGAGTAACTCACCAATACACCAGATCCGGTGGTAGGGTACAGTTGGCTAGTATTTCCCCCACTGCATGCAGTGATGGAGAACTTTACTTCGACCAGTTGACCTATCACCACCAGATTCGGTGGTAATTCACACACCCACAGGAATAACTCACCAATACACCAGCTCCGGTGGTAATTCACACACCTACAGGGATAACTCACCATTACACCAGATCCGGTGGTAATTCACACACCTACAGGGATAACTCACCATTACACCAGATCCGGTGGTAATTCACACACTTACAGGGATAACTCACCATTACACCAGATCCGGTGGTAATTCACACACCCACAGGAATAACTCACCAATACACCAGATCCGATGGTAGGGTACAGTTTGCTAGTATTTTCCCCACTTCATGCAGTGATGGAGAACTTTACTTCGACCAGTTGACCTATCACCACCAGATTCGGTGGTAATTCACACACCCACAGGAATAACTCACCATTTACACCAGATCCGGTGGTAATTCACACACCCAAAGGAATAACTCACCCATACACCAGATCCGGTGGTAGGGTACAGTTGGCTAGTATTTTCCCCACTTCATGCAGTGATGGAGAACTTTACTTCGATCAGTTGACCTATCATCACCAGATTCGGTTGTAATTCACACACCCACAGGGATAACTCACCATTACACCAGATTCGGTGGTAATTCACACACTCACAGGAATAACTCACCAATACACCAGATCCGGTGGTAGTTCACACACCTAGAGGGATAACTCACCATTACACCAGATCCGGTGATAATTCACACACCTACATGGATAACTCACCATTACACCAGATTCGGTGGTAATTCACACACCCACAGGAATAACTCACCAATACACCAGATCCGGTGGTAATTCACACACCTACAGGGATAACTCACCATTACACCAGATCCGGTGGTAATTCACACACCCACAGGAATAAGTCACCAATACACCAGATCCGGTGGTAGGGTACAGTGGCTAGTATTTTCCCCACTGCATGCAGTGCTGGAGAACTTTACTTCGACCAGTTGACCTATCACCACCAGATTCGGTGGTAATTCACACACCCACAGGAATAACTCACCAATACACCAGATCCGGTGGTAATTCACACACCTACAGGGATAACTCACCAATACACCAGATCCGGTGGTAGGGTACAGTTGGCTAGTATTTTCCCCACTTCATGCAGTGATTGAGAAATTTACTTCGTACAGTTGACCTATCACCACCAGATTCGGTGGTAATTCACACACCCACAGGAGTAACTCACCTTTACACCAGATCCGGTGGTAATTCACACACCCACAGGAATAACTCACCAATACACCAGATCCGGTGGGAGGGTACAGTTGGTTAGTATTTTCCCCACTTCATGCAGTGATGGAGAACTTTACTTCGACCAGTTGACCTATCACCACCAGATTCGGTGGTAATTCACACACCCACATGGATAACTCACCATTACACCAGATTCGGTGGTAATTCACACACCCACAGGAATAACTCACCAATAACCAGATCCGGTGGTAATTCACACACCTACAGGGATAACTCACCATTACACCAGATCCGGTGGTAATTCACACAACTACAGGGATTACTCACCATTACACCAGATCCGGTGATAATTCACACACCCACAGGAGTAACTCACCAATACACCAGATCCGGTGGTAGGGTACAGTTGGCTAGTATTTCCCCCACTGCATGCAGTGATGGAGAACTTTACTTCGACCAGTTGACCTATCACCACCAGATTCGGTGGTAATTCACACACCCACAGGAATAACTCACCAATACACCAGCTCCGGTGGTTATTCACACACCTACAGGGATAACTCACCATTACACCAGATCCGGTGGTAATTCACACACCTACAGGGATAACTCACCATTACACCAGATCCGGTGGTAATTCACACACCCACAGGAATAACTCACCAATACACCAGATCCGGTGGTAGGGTACAGTGGCTAGTATTTTCCCCACTGCATGCAGTGCTGGAGAACTTTACTTCGACCAGTTGACCTATCACCACCAGATTCGGTGGTAATTCACACACCCACAGGAATAACTCACCAATACACCAGATCCGGTGGTAATTCACACACCTACAGGGATAACTCACCAATACACCAGATCCGGTGGTAGGGTACAGTTGGCTAGTATTTTCCCCACTTCATGCAGTGATTGAGAAATTTACTTCGTACAGTTGACCTATCACCACCAGATTCGGTGGTAATTCACACACCCACAGGAGTAACTCACCATTACACCAGATCCGGTGGTAATTCACACACCCACAGGAATAACTCACCAATACACCAGATCCGGTGGGAGGGTACAGTTGGTTAGTATTTTCCCCACTTCATGCAGTGATGGAGAACTTTACTTCGACCAGTTGACCTATCACCACCAGATTCGGTGGTAATTCACACACCCACATGGATAACTCACCATTACACCAGATTCGGTGGTAATTCACACACCCACAGGAATAACTCACCAATAACCAGATCCGGTGGTAATTCACACACCTACAGGGATAACTCACCATTACACCAGATCCGGTGGTAATTCACACAACTACAGGGATTACTCACCATTACACCAGATCCGGTGATAATTCACACACCCACAGGAATAACTCACCAATACACCAGATCCGGTGGTAGGGTACAGTTGGCTAGTATTTCCCCCACTGCATGCAGTGATGGAGAACTTTACTTCGACCAGTTGACCTATCACCACCAGATTCGGTGGTAATTCACACACCCACAGGAATAACTCACCAATACACCGGCTCCGGTGGTTATTCACACACCTACAGGGATAACTCACCATTACACCAGATCCGGTGGTAATTCACACACCTACAGGGATAACTCACCATTACACCAGATCCGGTGGTAATTCACACACCCACAGGGATAACTCATCATTACACCAGATCCGGTGGTAATTCACACACCCACAGAAATAACTCACCAATACACCAGATCCGGTGGTAGGGTACAGTTGGCTAGTATTTTCCCCACTTCATGCAGTGATGGAGAACTTTACTTCGACCAGTTGACCTATCACCACCAGATTCGGTGGTAATTCACACACCCACAGGAATAACTCACCAATACACCAGATCCGGTGGGAGGGTACAGTTGGTTAGTATTTTCCCCACTTCATGCAGTGATGGAGAACTTTACTTCGACCAGTTGACGACACACCAGATTCGGTGGTAATTCACACCCACAGGGATAACTCACCATTACACCAGATTCGGTGGTAATTCCACACCCACAGGAATAACTCACCAATAACCAGATCCGGTGGTAATTCACACAATTTCCAGGATAATCACCATTACACCAGATTCCGTGGTAATTCACACACCCACAGGAATAACTCACCAATACACCAGAACCGGTGGTAATTCACACACCTACAGGGATAACTCACCAATACACCAGATCCGGTGGTAGGGTACAGTTGGCTAGTATTTTCCCCACTGCATGCAGTGATGGAGAACTTTACTTCGACCAGTTGACCTATCACCACCAGATTCGGCGGTAATTCACACACCCACAGGAATAACTCACCAATACACCAGATCCGGTGGTAATTCACACACCTACAGGGATAACTCACCATTACACCAGATCCGGTGGTAATTCACACACCTACAGGGATAACTCACCATTACACCAGATCCGGTGGTAATTCACACACCCACAGGAATAACTCACCAATACACCAGATCCGGTGGTAGGGTACAGTGGCTAGTATTTTCCCCACTGCATGCAGTGCTGGAGAACTTTACTTCGACCAGTTGACCTATCACCACCAGATTCGGTGGTAATTCACACACCCACAGGAATAACTCACCAATACACCAGATCCGGTGGTAATTCACACACCTACAGGGATAACTCACCAATACACCAGATCCGGTGGTAGGGTACAGTTGGCTAGTATTTTCCCCACTTCATGCAGTGATTGAGAAATTTACTTCGTACAGTTGACCTATCACCACCAGATTCGGTGGTAATTCACACACCCACAGGAGTAACTCACCATTACACCAGATCCGGTGGTAATTCACACACCCACAGGAATAACTCACCAATACACCAGATCCGGTGGGAGGGTACAGTTGGTTAGTATTTTCCCCACTTCATGCAGTGATGGAGAACTTTACTTCGACCAGTTGACCTATCACCACCAGATTCGGTGGTAATTCACACACCCACATGGATAACTCACCATTACACCAGATTCGGTGGTAATTCACACACCCACAGGAATAACTCACCAATAACCAGATCCGGTGGTAATTCACACACCTACAGGGATAACTCACCATTACACCAGATCCGGTGGTAATTCACACAACTACAGGGATTACTCACCATTACACCAGATCCGGTGATAATTCACACACCCACAGGAATAACTCACCAATACACCAGATCCGGTGGTAGGGTACAGTTGGCTAGTATTTCCCCCACTGCATGCAGTGATGGAGAACTTTACTTCGACCAGTTGACCTATCACCACCAGATTCGGTGGTAATTCACACACCCACAGGAATAACTCACCAATACACCGGCTCCGGTGGTTATTCACACACCTACAGGGATAACTCACCATTACACCAGATCCGGTGGTAATTCACACACCTACAGGGATAACTCACCATTACACCAGATCCGGTGGTAATTCACACACCTACAGGGATAACTCACCATTACACCAGATCCGGTGGTAATTCACACACCCACAGGAATAACTCACCAATACACCAGATCCGGTGGTAGGGTACAGTTGGCTAGTATTTCCCCCACTTCATGCAGTGATGGAGAACTTTACTTCGACCAGTTGACCTATCACCACCAGATTCGGTGGTAATTCACACACCCACAGGAATAACTCACCATTACACCAGATCCGGTGGTAATTCACACACCCACAGGAATAACTCACCAATACACCAGATCCGGTGGTAGGGTACAGTTGGCTAGTATTTTCCCCACTTCATGCAGTGATGGAGAACTTTACTTCGACCAGTTGACCTATCACCACCAGATTCGGTGGTAATTCACACACCCACAGGGATAACTCACCATTACACCAGATTCGGTGGTAATTCACACACCCACAGGAATAACTCACCAATACACCAGATCCGGTGGTAATTCACACACCTACAGGGATAACTCAACATTACACCAAATCCGGTCGTAATTCACACACCTACAGGGATAACTCACCATTACACCAGATCCGGTGGTAATTCACATACCCACAGGAATAACTCACCAATACACCAGATCCGGTGGTAGGGTACAGTTGGCTAGTAATTTCCCCACTGCATGCAGTGGTGGAGAACTTTACTTCGACCAGTTGACCTATCACCACCAGATTCGGTGGTAATTCACACACCCACAGGAATAACTCACCAATACACCAGATCCGGTGGTAATTCACACACCTACAGGGATAACTCACCATTACACCAGATCCGGTGGTAATTCACATACCTACAGGGATAACTCACCATTACACCAGATCCGATGGTAATTCACACACCTACAGGGATAACTCACCATTACACCAGATCCGGTGGTAATTCACACACCCACAGGGATAACTCACCATTACACCAGATCCGGTGGTAATTCACACACCCACAGGAATAACTCACCAATACACCAGATCCGGTGGTAATTCACACACCTACAGGGATAACTCACCAATACATCAGATACGGTGGTAATTCACACATCTACAAGGATAACTCACCATTACACCAGATGCGGTGGTAGGGTGCAGTTGGCTAGTATTTTCCCCACTGCATGCAGTGGTTGAGAACTTACTTCGACCGGTTGACCTATCACCACAAGCGAGATTCGATGGTAACTCACACACCCACAGGAATAACTCACCAGTAAACCAGATCCGATGGTATCTGAACCACCCACAGGGATAACTCTCCACTACACCAGATCCGGTGGCATGGTACTGTTGGCTAGTATTTTCCCCACTGCATGCAGTGATTGAGAACTTACTTCGACCAGTTGACCTATCACCACAAGCGAGATTCGGTGGTAATTCACACACCCACAGGGATAACTAACCAGTAATCGAGATCTGGTGGTAGAGCACATGTGACTAGTATTTTCCCCACTGAATACAGTGGTTGAGAACTTACTTCGACCAGTTGACCTGACCTATCAACACCAGATTCGGTGGGACTACTGATAGAAGTGAGAAGACACAGAGTGATAATATTAACAAAGTCATACATCCGTTTTACTGTATATCTATTCATCTGTATGGAGAATAAAATCGTTCCTGTTGTATTTTAACCTGAATACAATCTCTGTTTTCTATGAGTCTGTGTTTTGAATGTTTATCACTGTCTGGTACGAACCCGGTCGATGGTTTACAGAATACCTAACTCTGATGTGATATTCTACCTCTCCGAATTATACCGCCTCCGAAGAGTATAATTGCAGCACTAGTGAGATACACTGGGTGCATGAGGTAGACTGTTACAGTATTAAGTGCATGACTAATCACTGTTCCGGCAATTTCACAGTTGTATATAATCCACATCTTTGTAGTGAATATTATTCAGTATTTTAAGTACTTTAATTATTAATTTCTTTGGTTTTTAGAAGTTTGACGGCCTTCCGACCAAAAAAATGTTCGGACACAAGTTGGGCACAAGATGCATTTTTTATTCTGTTGGGCTACCTACAGAAGGTGTATAGAGGAGAGAAAAACTTACCTCTAGACAGTCCAATGGATCAAACTCTACTTTAATATATAGGTATCGCCTCTGGTTTCTTTGGGGTTTAAGTATTCTGTATCTGGGCGTTCATTTCCTGAGGCGTTGTCACCTAGGACCCTCGTGTTCTCAGTCACTCATGATCAACAAAATTAAATAAATAACCAAACAAACGAATATAATAATGGATAAATATATAGAGTGAGGCAATGCAGGTTAACAAACAGTCAACTGAATCCATAATGTTTCATGGCCATGGAGCTTTGGTAGGACAATAAACCCGACGAACCTCTATACCTAGGTACATGTATCTCTGCTATGTCCTCTGTATTAGCAGTTAACATTTCGTGTCAGAATATTTCGAGTCATGCGAGAATTTGATTTTGTGGTCGCAGATTTCATTAGCATGATCACCGGGCGGGTGGGACGGGGGGGGGGGGGAAGTAAGCAGTGTTACCAAGGCAAATTAAGTTTGAATTGTTTCGTTTTAGGTATTTCGTCCATGAGTTTCTGGCTACACCGGCTGCACATTTTAAATTTATTTTGAAATAGCATCGAAAAGGAGAGTTTGGAGCTGTTTTTCCTACTCTAAATCGTATGATGTTTGGTCGTCACGTCGTTGTTTCATTTGAAATTAATGTTCAATTTAAAAAAAAGTTTTAATTGGTTGCTAACTTTACATAGCCACCGTCCGGAGGTCTCCTCGCTCCAAATTTTCTGCTGTTTTGTTTCGAATTTTCCTCGGATTATTGAACTGAATTCAGTTGCTCCTAGTCATATCTTGATATCAACCGGTTCTTCCTGTAAAAAGTTTTTAGCAGTTTTATCTGCATTTTCATTCTCGGTGATATCATCGTGGGCTGGCACCCATATCAGAGAAACGTCAATACCCAAAAACCTAGTATCTGCGGTTTCGATTTCGTGAATAAGATCTGGTATACTTTGGGATTCTGAATTATTATGGAGATTACTGCGCTCAAGGAACTGAACGAATGGATCCATTTTTTACTACCCATTGCTGTGATATCATTATGGCTATTAACTCACTGGAGTAGACATACATATTGTTAGGTAACTCGAACCCTTTAGTAATTTTCAATTCCGGGATAACGAAAGATGATTCAGTGTTGATGTTTATCTCTTTTCGTCCGTCTGTGTAGATCTTCAGGTTATTCCGCCAGTATTTCTCGAGTTATTCTAGTGTTACAGATTTGAGTTAGTATGGATTTTTCTTCTTACTGATCATATCATTGAGTAATAGGTCGGCAGTTAGGGATCTTAGTTGCATGGAAATCAACATTTTCCCTTTACGTTTGCTATATTAACAACGTAGCCGAACGGTGCAGTTTTTTTAACCATTTATCTCTAAGATATTCATATTCAGATAAGTCTTCGGTGAGTTTATAGATATGTCTTCGATGAGTTTATAAGACATGCGTTTTGGTCCAATAGACCGAATTTTTCCAGCAAATTGTAAGGATTGTTCCTCTCGCCTAAGGCTCAGGGGTTTTTCATTGGTTTGAATTAATAGGCTTGATAGTGGGGTTACTTTAAGCGCAGCAGTTATTATTTTGAAGGCCGAGTATTGTACACTGTCAATTCGCTTTGATTGGGTTTTACAATGCCCATTGGTAGGCAGGATAGTCATAGACTATTTTCGGTCCAGCTTGCGGTCAAATGCCATTCCGAAGAATTTTACGCCATTTTTGAAATCTATTTTTCCCCATCTAGGATCCAATCTACTTCATGAGGCTGGGTGTTTGCGAATATAACGCCAGTTGACTTTGTGGCCGAAAATGTGAATCCTCATTCATTCGCCCTTTTCGTAATGGTATCCGTTGTGAGTGTTTTTTTTTTTATACAACGACCATTTTTCGGGATAGGTGCGTTGTCGGTAAAAAAGGATTGTTCAACCATTTGTTATTACTTCGGCAAGGCGGTTAATGAGTACGTTGAACAACAGAGGACTAATGACACTGCCTTGTGCCGTAACATTTTCGAGACTGTGTGCAATAGACAATGTCGACCAGCAAGCGTCAGATCCGACATTCAATATTCAGCCGTCGTCAATAAAATAATTTCCACGTCAATAACCGAAAGACCTGTTTCGTATGACAGTTATCACCAATTTCAAATGTGTATGAAAGAAAAGTAATACATTGGAGCAATATGCAAAAACACACAAAACACAACATGGAAAGGTTTACACCGCGGTGTAAACGTTTCTACTTCGGTGTAAAGGTTGCCGTCTCGGTGTAAACGTTTCCACCGCGGTGTAAAGGTTTCCACCGCAGTGTAAAGGTTTTCTCCGCGGTTTTCACCGCGGTGTAAAGGTTTCCAAGAGTTTTCTTTGGTTTTCGGTGAATAATAATACAGATATTTATGACAATGTTACTAGAAATTATGGAAATCTAAAGAAATTATGTTATAAACTAGAATCTGAAAAATTGAGAAAGTACACAAGAAAATCAGAAAAAGTATTAAAAAAAATGTAAAAAACTATATTAAAAAGTCGATGTCCCCTACTCTCTAAAAACAATTGTGTACCAAAAGTACACAAACTGTGTACCAGAGGTACACACCACTGTAACAAAATTGAACATCTACAATCACTGTGTAGCTGTGATACACAATTTGTGTAGAAAAAGTACACAGATTGTGTTCCTCTGATACACATTTTTTGTAGATGTGCAATTCTGTACACAACTGTTTTTACACAGTATGGGCCACTGTAAAACACAGAAGGTTTAAACATAAGCGGTCGTAAGATGTTTCGATTGTTTTCACTGGACTATATAATCGAAAATACGCTACACCTCAATTGTCAACTGATTTAGGATCCTCGGGGGTAGCACACACAGTAATGTACGTGTTAGATAAACCCACTAAATATTTCACAGTAATATAACTGTGAATCGTCGATCGATTAAACTTCTCCGATCATGGCTGCGGTGTACCCGTTTCAGATGTTTGAATAGTTGGGTGTTTCTAACCGGTGGTTGGTTACATTGTCAAACCCTTTAACATCATCATTTAAACCGTACGGGGACAATGAACTAAGTTCCAGCCCCCAGAACAATTCCCTATCCAGAATTTGTCTATCAAATCTAGGATATGAGCCCGTGGCAGATGAGTAGACAACGTCTATCATCTGGATACTAAAATAATCCCAGCCATGGCCGGGGGCAGAAAAGTGTTTCCCTGTAAGCAGTCGCTTTCCGCACAGATGTTCTGTGATCATTTACTCTGGAAGAGGTAGTTTTTTTGGTTGTCTTGCCAACACACTTTTGACCACACTTCTTATAAATGGTTTTAAATTATAGTGTTTGTAAATCTATGAATTGAACAAAGAACTGTATGATGAAGTATACATACAGTATTGTGTTGTTGGGCCGCGAAATCGGTATGGGAACCGACCTGAAAACTACAATTTCAGGGCCTCCAGGCCACAGGCCCCAGTGTCTGGACAGTAGAATTTAAATTCAGTATAATTTAAATAATTTTTTTTTTTTTTTAAGTCATCCTATAATACAGAGAGGAAAAGGTATTGCACGCGCCATATTGGATTTGCCCGCCAAATACGAAAAAACAAAGTAAAGTTTTCACATTAAAAACTGTTTAACTGACCGTGTTACTGGTGTCCACTCAATTTTGAAACCTTTGTTATGCCATCTAACCCTACGGGAAATCTCAGATCGCCGTTTTATTGGTATAAATCCATCTCTGAAAACAGTAAACTTACGGCTTCTGTCAGCCGCTCTCTGGCTCCACTGGGACGTAAATTGCTGTCTACGTCATCGCTTTCGGCATTCTCAAAGAGAGCCGTGTCTACCGCAAGACGGTACATCTTCCGAAAATTTATGACCTCTCCCAGGTTCTTAGCGTGACATGTACTTGATCAGGGCAAGGCAGTTGCAGCATTTCTGTTCTTCATTCACTACATAGTACTGTTCACACGCCCTATGATATGTACT
Organism: Hanleya hanleyi; assembly: GCA_036873755.1. Taxonomy (NCBI): domain Eukaryota; kingdom Metazoa; phylum Mollusca; class Polyplacophora; order Lepidopleurida; family Hanleyidae; genus Hanleya; species Hanleya hanleyi. The sequence goes on along the minus strand of JAVTVY010041467.1, from coordinate 14,478 downwards.
TTTGTTGTTATCATTATGCAAGTTTTGTTGTTAAAAAATAAAACTGAACGTTGAACTTTATGGCCTACTCGTTTGAAGCAGCAGACATAAATTTAGTTGACCTAGATTCTGCATTGAAGATCAACCATTGAAACGCGGAAAACAACGAATTACGTCAATTATACCGTACTTTCGCCTGCATGTTGTCTGATCGCACTATTCTTGCTTATCTGATGATGCTAAACAATGATCTTGTGATCTTCAGGTGAAGTCATAAATTTTCTGAAGATGTACCATTTTGCGTGTCTACCCGCGAGCGAGTGATGTCATGCTGCCTCGCGTTGAAATTGGAGATTCAAAAATGTCACCAGTTTTCCCGCGGGTAGACCCGGCTCTCTTTGAGAATGCCGAAAGCGATGACGTAGACAGCAATTTACGTCCCAGTGGAGCCAGAGAGCGGCTGACAGAAGCCGTAAGTTTACTGTTTTCAGAGATGGATTTATACCAATAAAACGGCGATCTGAGATTTCCCGTAGGGTTAGATGGCATAACAAAGGTTTCAAAATTGAGTGGACACCAGTAACACGGTCAGTTAAACAGTTTTTAATGTGAAAACTTTACTTTGTTTTTTCGTATTTGGCGGGCAAATCCAATATGGCGCGTGCAATACCTTTTCCTCTCTGTATTATAGGATGACTTAAAAAAAAAAAATTATTTAAATTATATTGAATTTAAATTCTACTGTCCAGACACTGGGGCCTGTGCTCCAGGCTGCAGAGGTACTTTCCAAATCATCGTGTTTAGCCGATGATTTCCGAACTTGTATCGTTTATTTCCGTATTTGACACCACCCGAATCACGGAGAACTTGCTATAGAGGTCGCTGTAACAGTGCGACGAGAGGAAAGTTGTGTTTGTTGTTGTTAGGAAGCATTTAAACCGGACTGACGACTTGATCGACATAAAACGTAATCCTGTTCACTTGACTGATCAAGCGACACGCTTCTGGGCCTAATCTGTTGTCTTTTCAAGGATATCTGGATTGTGGAGAGTATCAAAGCTCACACGTTAAAGGTGACCTTTCTTTGCGTTGCAGGTGCTGGTCCGAGCTTCCTAGACCAAGTTCACGCCAGACGACGGATAGGCCCTAATTTCCGAGAGATTGTCAGGCTAGGGTCAGAGTTCTCTCCCAAACAAAAAAACAAAAAATGGGAGCTACCACCTGACCACGGGGCCGCGCTACCTCATTCCATGTTTGTTCAAACGATTTAGTGTCTGACGCTTGGAATCTTGGAATCACCGTCAAATCAGTGTAAAAGGACAGAAAAGAGCTGACGTCATCGCAGATTACACTTTCAAGTGATCGGTGTTCGGAGTGTTTACTAAAGACAGGGTTAGATGTAGCTAAGATTCATAGCATCTCCCTTCCCTCACCGCTATACCGACGACAAATACATTTCCCTGGTGGTAACTCAAACATCTCCATGGCGCACTTATTATTACCTTTGCGCCCTATTGGACCTTCATTAACTTGAGAAAATGGGCCGCCATGAATAAAAATACCATAATCGATGTTGTGATCATCATCCCCTGTATACACGGGGTCAATAATGACGGAAATGCCCATCTTCTTGACCCTCGATTTCAGGTGATTTTGAGGCTCCATAGGGATAAATTTAACGTCTGTAATTAATATATGACCAACGAAGGGCCAGCTAGTCTGCCATTTCTGTATTTTTATTCATGGCGGCCCATTTTCTCAAGTTAATGAAGGTCCAATAGGGCGCAAAGGTAACAATAAGTGCGCCATGGAGATGTTCGAGTTACCACCAGGGAAATGTATTTGTCGTCGGCATAGCGGTGAGGGAAGGGAGACGCTATGAATCTTAGCTAGGTTAGATGCAGGATTTTCGCCCAAGTCCTTGTTTGAAAATAGCTTTGTCGTTATTTACTAATTTTGCAAAAATGGCTAATATCACCCAAATGGTGTTGAACATGCCAAAACATTGTCAGTTTGTGTTCTTTGAGTGTTTTACTACTGTGCCTTTTGCCGCTGATATTCACTTTAATCTGAGTTTTCGAAAATAAAGTCATTTGATTTTGTGGGAAAATGGTCATTTGATTTCATAGTTGTGTCCTTTTTAAGGACGCTGTGAGACCCTGTATCTAACTCTGAAAGAGTACATTTCATTTGATAGATTTTCGTTCTTTAAACGTTCACAGTAAATAATGTGCAGTTTATTCATTAATCCCGCATTTCTAAGCACTTCTAGGGGTGTCAGACATGTTTACTTAAGCCCGGCGCACACTGGAGCTATCTGCTTAGCCAAATTTCATTCGTGCACGATGGCGTAAGCAGATAGCTTCTGTGTGCCATCTTCATTTTATCAAGCTAATTTCTACATTCCCACTTCGAACTTCCCTTGATATATCTGGCCCCCTTCAATGTTCAAAGAACTTATAAAGAGACACGAGACATCACTGACCTTGAAATCTTCTGAATTTCGAATGTGTCACCATATTAGGAGGAATGATGCCACTACTTGAGGATGATGTCACTCTACATACTATCAGTGTGTAGGTTGATTGGTTCGTCGATCATTCGTAGGTGAAATTTACACCTCAGATTTTGAATACTGAAGGCGGTCAGATTAATCAAGGCAGGCTCGAAGTCGAAACGTAGAAATTGGCTGATCAAATGAGGATGCTGTGTGCGGGCAACTTTATGAAAGGTTTTGGTCATTCATGCCCTAGAGGCAAATATCCAATGTGTTTGATAATTTTGGACACACATGGAATAAATCTTGCAGTGTGCACTGAACGAAAGCTATGTGCTAATATATAAATGCTTTTTTGGTAGAGAGCAAGCATGAACTGGCATTTAATACACGCCTTGCCGGTCATCCAAAAATAGCAAAAACTGCCAGGTTTCCTTCCCATAGCAGCTATCTGCTTACGCCACCGTGCATGAATGAAATTTGGCAGATAGCTCCAGTGTGCGCCGGGCTTTAGTTTGCGGACTTACTCCAGCCGAAGCACGCTGGCGTAGTGATGTTCCACCAATTCATGGATCAAGCGGTCCCAAATAGTAGTGTCGGTTGCTTGAAGGCAAGGCAGACTACTAGTGGTATGACCTCTTTCCAGTAAAAATTATTTTAAAATATATTCAGCCATTCTACAACACTTGACTCACATATATACTAATGGATAGTTTCCCTTCATTGTCAGCCCAAATTTAACAAGATCCGTTTCGTTCTTCGTCTATTACTGATTACAGTATCAACAACTTTCATTTCATTTGCTTTGACAACGAAACCACAACTGACCCAGTTTTTTGTTTGGAATGAGGTAGAAGGTAAAAGTGCTAAAACTTGTGAAGAATATGACAGATCTTGTTAAATTTGGGCTGACAATGAAGGGAACTCATTCATTAATAAGTGTTGTTGAACAGCCGAATATAATAAAAAATAATAATTACTGAGATGAGATCGTGCGACCCCTTGGCTGCTCCCATTTTGCATTTTTTGTTTGGGAGAGAACTCTGACCCTAGCCAGACAATCAATCAGAAATTATCTGTCGTCTGGCCGGAAGGGTCATAGGAAGCTCGGACTATGCAGGTGCCCTCGTATATCACAACAAAACCGTAGACTAGTATGGTCGTACAGTATGATGTCACTGCAAGATCTCCCCTCACTTTCAAAGTCTGAATTTAATGCCTGGGATATACCAGTCAGATTTATTGATACACCATTCAGATATATACAGCTTTGTGCTGTAATATTTTCTCAGAAAACCTGGTGCAGGTTACCATGAATTGATTAGAAAATGGGTACCGGTAACCTGTATATAGTATAGCTGTAAGTGTAACCCTAGTTCAACAAGCTAAACCTTACTGATATTTAATTTTGTGATATAAAAATGTTGCCATTATCACAAAATTAAATGTTAGTAGGGTTTAGCTTGTTGAACTAACTGTAACCGGTGCTTCAGGGATGAATACATGGTTTACAAAATAGTATGGTAAGTTAACCCATAGAGGGTCTTCTAAAACTGAAATTGGGAAAGCTCAGAGGCTCCAGGTGAATGGTATTTTAATACCGTTCATCATTACATCACAGGCCTGGATTTATTTGGCTCCCCTACACCATCCAGATGGTGGCTTGGGAATCGACCTACCGTCTACATTTTTGCTGAGTGCTAATACCTTTATAGTAGAAAATGCTCTTAACTTTATACTTTGGACATCTTAGGCTCATTAAGGACTTTGTCTTGGAAGGCTGAATGTGACAATAAAGGGAATATAGATCTACCCAAAAAGCTGACAATAACTGGATTTTCCCTTGACAATCAGCGGTTCAAATTATTCAAAATTGAAATTGACAGCGGGAGACTGAGGTGGTTTTGAGGTCACCCACATCCCTCCCACACATCCCTCCCACACAAGGGCTTATTATGCATGGGTATCTTCAAACCGATAACAGACAGCAATCAATCAATATTTCAATTCCTGTTCAGGGTACATTCATAAACCAGCTGTGTCCTCCTTTCGAGGAGGTTGGTGTATGCGACGTTAAACATTAATTCTCTCTCTCTCCCCTTTCTAGGAGGTACATGTAAGAGGTGACTAACTGGGGCACCCATGGGGTTTCCGGGTGTGACAAGAAATAGGCTGAAATATTGTTGAAAGACGATAAATAATGTTCTAACTCATTCACAGGAGACTAAATGACTTCTATCAGCTGGTTTAATTATGAGCCTAGTTCATGCACCGTCGATCAGCTCGAACCGACCATGACAACAGAATACATGTATGTCTCTTTTTATCATCCAAGTTCATTACATCGGTAAAACTTTAGATAAACCCATGTCCATCTTGTTCTCATTGATGCCTTGATGAATAATTTATTGAGTCTCGATCAGTCTAGATGTTCCCACCTCTGGTCATTTTTGGGGGATTTCTTCCCAATGGCTTGGAGTATGGTCAAGGGCATCATTAGCAGGGGGGAGGGGGTCATTGGGTGTGAACGACCCCCCTCTCAGTGCTGAACCGTATGTTATTTTCCTATTTTGGACAGCAGACAACTTGGCTTTCCAATGAATAAGCATAGGAAACGACCCCCTTTTAAGAAATCCTGACCACACTCTTGATGGTCATGAAAATTTGCTTTTCAATCTTGACATGAGAAAGACATTCAAAGAAGAAATATTTTGTAGGCCAAGTGACAAAAATAGGTTGGTGATTGAGGTCAATTAAAAGTCCATGTTAAACAGATCGTTATGCTAATCTGAAGACTTTCCATGCTTTCAGGTTCAGGTACATGTAGTGGATTCACGTTGCTTGAAATAACTTGTCATAGATATGAAGAGAGAAAGAAAAAATGTTTGGGGTGGCGAGAAAATCAGGGGCAGGTGTTGATGATAAACAAACTATTAATTAAGTTTAATGAGCCTAATTAGACTAGCTAATCTCCATGTGGCCTTGAACAAACTCTAAATATGATTAGTTACCTAACCTTTGACTGATATTGTGAAACGATAATCACAGAGTAGGTCATCACATGACTTGCAAAATGTCCGCTGATTTGATGATTGATCTCGTTGATTAACTGGCATCTTGGAGAATGTGGAAAAATGCCCAAATTTGGTAGATTTCGCTGATTTGATTTTGCACATACAGGTATGCCATGTGCATCTCTTCCCCCAACATTCACCTAATGTATAAACTGAGAATGAAATAATGAGATTTATAGTTTACGAAAGGAATCTTCTTCACAAATCCAGGTAATCCCTAAATCCTCCCAGATGGTTAAACTGGACCTTATTCGAGTCCTCGAGTCTACACTGTATTACACAATCTCATACATTTCATCTCCCCCGCTGTTTCATCTTTCGCAAGTTGGTATCTGGAAACTGGTTTTCACAAATTGTTGAAAGTGACATTAAATGTTGAACTGATATTGACCAGAAATTAGGATTATGGCTGCAACCATATACCCTAACATGTACAAGATCTATTTCTCAAATACTTGGCAGATGTTCTGGAAGGATCCTGTCTGTATCTTTTCATGTGAAATTAATCTTTTCGAGATGTAGAATAAACAAAATACATTCCACACAAATATGTTTCGCACAAGAAGCGTGATGAATTGTGTGTGTACTGTATTGTATTACTTGAATGCCCTTATATGTGTTCATTCCTTCTCTTCTCCAGGGTTAAGATAAGATGTCTCGGAAGCTGTCTGGAGGCCACAGTGACAGTGTCCTCTGTGTGGAGAACAAGGATGAGATCTTGGTTACAGGAGGGGAGGGTGGAGAGCTCTGCTTGTGGGATCTCCGCTCAGATGTGTTGGTGCGAAAAGTGTCCGGAGAAGAGGACTGTACATCTATAGCTCTTTCCCAAATACTTCCTGACAGAATATTTGCATCCTTTGGACAGTCTATCAAAATATTTGATACTCGAAACTTGGATTCTCCACTGGGGACACTACCTCCTTGTGATGATGAAATCAACCAGATCGTTTTGAATGATAAAGAGGAGTATTTGGCAGCATGCGATGACACTGGAAATATCAAAGTGTTCACAATACGCAACTCTGAAAACCAAATATTCAAAACATTACGAAATAGGCACACTAATATCTGTTCGACAGCATCATTTCGACCTGGGAAACCGTGGGATTTAATAAGCGGTGGATTTGACTGCCAGGTGATACACTGGGATTTTGCGAAACTGAAGAGCTTGAATATTTTCAACATACAAGAACTACTGAATGACCCCAATGCAGATCCTGTGACATTCATGGTTAATCCCCCTTTCGTACACCACATGGATATGTCACCAGGTGGTGCTATTTTAGGGTGTGGTTTAGGTAATGGAGGGGTTATAATTTTTGACGGGTCCAAAAGACACTTGAAGCAGACACATTTTTTCCAGGGACATTTGCAAGGGGTGTCTCAGATCCACTTTGTCGATGCTTCAAAATTTGTCACGGGTAGTAACGATGAAAAAATTCTAGTGTGGGACTTAAACGCCGCTCCAGCAGCTGAGGAACACCATGATGCCGAAGACAACTCAAACAGTAATGGTGCAGATTCTATGGCTGGTTTAACCACGCCAACAGACAATGTCATTGTTCACAGAATTGACCATAACTATAAAGTTAACTGGTTAAAGCCTGTTCATCAGGGCGGTTCTTTGTGTATAGCCGTTGCTGACCAACGTCCAGAAATAACACTGCACACTGTGATTTAGATGGTCATCTTATTATTAAGGTGAAGAATGTCCCAATACAAGAGTTGTGTCCCTTCTTGCTTTTCTTGCTTTCCTTAATTGTTTGACTGAACAACAGTATTCAGTGGTTGAAATGATCTCATGGTTCCCAAGTGAAAATAAAAACAGGAGCCAAACTTATTCTGCAGGAGCCCAGACGATATGTTTAGCTATCGGTAACCAAGAACACATCACTTTTGCTGTTATGTGTTCATGTAGGGTTTTACACCTCAGCCAAATTTGGTCTTGGAATATTGTCATCGTGTACATCCATTTGTCCATATAATACATGTGTATGTTCATCCATCTCTGATTTCTCCTTACCACCATATCTTAAGATTGAATATGCATAGGAATACCAAACCTACACGACTCATTCTCAATGCATATGGTCACAGAGCAGAAGCCCATTGAAAATCAGTGAGTGACCCATATTTTCACTGGTCACCAGGTCAAAATATCAATTTATCATGAATTGCTTGTTACCATCTGTGAGATTGATCTATTTTCCTGTGTCAGTGGGTCTATATGTGTCCACAACCTGTAACCACCTGGGTCATCAATACGTTGTGGTAAGACTGACCCTGGGATCGTGTGTATCCATTTTCAGCCTACTTTCGGCAACTTTATGAGGAAATTCCCCGAAATCAAAACCATGTGATGCCAATCAGCAATCACCAACGTAACCGGACATTTTCGAGTAATTACAGATCTGGGAGCACCAAACTTGCATAACACATGCATGTGTTTTAATAAAAGCAAGTCTTATCACAAAGTCAGATTGGTCTATATGTATTTCTTGGCCTCACTGCGTCAAAGTTGTTCATTTGGTCACCGATTGGTTTTTGACTACCATAACCCAAGAATGATTATGCCCATTACCCTGGCATTGTTGGCTCTCATAAGAAACCTGCCCTCCAGTCTCGCGCCTGGCATGATATATGGAGTGGTAACATGTGGTACTTCTGGGATTACGATGTGGCTTATACGGCCAAGGCCGAGGGTTTCTCTACATTGCAGGTTCATGGCTTAAATTTCATACACTTTGTAACAAATGTCAATGTTTTCGAATCTACCAGTTGAAAATCTACGCGGTTGAGGGTTGGTCCACTACAGATGGAACTGTCAACAGGGGTGGCCCTGTTCTTCATCCTCTGATATATTTGGAAACAATACAGACATTCACACGAAGTGGATGGGAGGTAATTCAATTTACGTTCAAATTATCTCCCCTGGATTAAGAATTGTATTTGACGCTCCCCAAGCTCTGAATCGTCCAATGTCACTCCAAACAAAATGAACGACGGTCTATATGGGATAATTCTATCGTCTCGAAAAGATCTTTTGTCATCTGATGATGAGATCGATGAGATCTATGTGATCTTGTGCAACCATCTTTGACGGAAACATTATCTTTGTCTGGCTAAATCTAGATATTCCACGATCAACTTCGTTAATGTGTACAAAGCATTGGTCTTATCCCGTCTAGAGTATGTAATTTCTGTACTAAGTGACAGCTTCAGGTAAGGTACATAGACTAGCTCGCCTGAAAGCGACCGGATGCCCCCTTATTCCACATACACAGAAACACTGGAAGTCTTGGCTAATTGCACACCCGTAGATATACACCTCAGGTTTCCACAAGCATAAGAAATGAGAATTCTTGCATGTGGCAGCACTGACCACATTGGGGAAGTCGACCCTGAGCGAAAACAAAAGAATGGCTGTTTAATTTTTACTCCCGCCGCTGGCTGACTGGGGGCAAGATTTGTATGCTTTAACATCGCGGAAAGTTCATTTTGATGAATATATTTGTTTCTGTCCGCTGAAAAATTCTAAAACTTTCGTAGGCTTTATGAAATGGATATCGTCACCAAATGCGTGAAAAACAGCGGCCAGGAAAATTTAGTTTTATATCCCATATGCTCTCATCTGTCTGAAACAAGCTGTCGACAAGTTGGGCAATTATTATGTTGGGGAAGTGGTAGATATCAGACCTTAAACTTCTGTAGAGGCAGATGTAAACATTTTCAGAGATGTAAACATGTGCACAGACTGCTTCTCTTCAGATATTCCAGGTAACAGAGCTGATATTATTGCTATCAGCTAGAATCCATATATAGGGGAAGAATTTTTTCAGTTGGCGGAGATAACCCAAACCCCTTTACTTTCAGGAATTAACCCCAGCGGGATTTTCCGCGCCAGTATTTTTTTTTCTCGAATTAAAACTCTGACCCAGAGTAATTCAAATGTCCGTAGTTGGAACGGGGAACGTTGGTGGATCAAGTGTTAGCCATGACGTTGTCCTGAATGCTCACGTCATCAGTCACCTCATCCACAGGCCCCAGTGTCTGGACAGTAGAATTTAAATTCAGTATAATTTAAATAATTTAATTTTTTTTAAGTCATCCTATAATACAGAGAGGAAAAGGTATTGCACGCGCCATATTGGATTTGCCCGCCAAATACGAAAAAACAAAGTAAAGTTTTCACATTAAAAACTGTTTAACTGACCGTGTTACTGGTGTCCACTCAATTTTGAAACCTTTGTTATGCCATCTAACCCTACGGGAAATCTCAGATCGCCGTTTTATTGGTATAAATCCATCTCTGAAAACAGTAAACTTACGGCTTCTGTCAGCCGCTCTCTGGCTCCACTTAGCTAAATAATATATATCCCTCAAGAGTATGAGGGCTATAGGTCGGCCCCAGTCACCTCCAGCGAGGGTTTTAGATAATTTTATTACGAATCACCCACCTCTGAAACTGCCGTACATCTAATCTCTATCCCCTCCTGCCCACTATTTTAAAATCTTGAGCACTATTGTGAAATAGTAACGAATATATCGCCGTCTGAATTTTCCAGTCGACAACTTCCACTTTATACGCGCCATGTTCAATTGCAAACGGCCAGCACACATATTACCGTGACGTCACCAACATGGCAGTAGTATACATCAAGTCTTTGGGCGTAATAGCGCCTCACTGCGCATGCGCAGAATTTATTTTTGGGCTGGAATGGTGTGTGTGCGCATGCGTGAGTTGATGCAAATGAGTTTATGCAAATGAGGTGATTGGGTTTTTCAAAATGGCGGCTTGTTTTTGTGTGTTAGGGGTGGTCGGTTTCAAAATGGTGGACAATTGCACTTGTCTCACCCCTCATTTGCATATTTTCAAAATGGCGGCTTGTTTTTGTGTGTTAGGGGTGGTCGGTTTCAAAATGGTGGACAATTGCACTTGTTTCACCCCAGTCCTCATTTGCATATTTTCAAAATGGCGGCTTGTTTTTGTATGTTAGGGGTGGTCGGTTTCAAAATGGCGGCCTGTAGTTGTCCACATTATGCAAATGAGGTCATTGGGTTTTTCCCTCAGGGTGGTTTAATTTTCAAAATGGCGGCTTGTTTTTGTATGTTAGGGGTGGTCGGTTTCAAAATGGTGGACAATTGCACTTGCCTCACCCCAGCCCTCATTTGCCTATTTTCAAAATGGCGGCTTGTTTGTGTGTGTTAGGGGTGGTGTGTTTCAAAATGGCGGCCTGTGGTTGTCCACCCTTTTGAAAATATGCAAATGAGGTTCAATTGGCTATAAAAGGAGTCCATTTTTAGGGAAAGGGTGTATTCAATCTGACTTACCTGACCTGACCTGTCTCCCTGCCTGCCTGCCTGCCTGCCTGCATCCCTGCCTTGCTTGCCTATCCGCTTGTATGAGACGAAAAGCATGAGACGTGGAGCAGATTTTCCCTTCGATCCAGCCGCACCTCCGGTTGAAGTCTTGCCTGAAGATGCACGTGTCAGGGGCATTTATCAACGACACTGGGCTACCATACGCCATTGTTTTCACCGTGATCGTCGTCTTTTGGACTTATATAATTTTCGGCTGGAGGACCTCACGTATCTCACTACATATGCCGAGAACATTTTCAAAGATCAGGTGACAGCCTATAAGTTGAATGTCACATTTGGGTATATCTTACGGCACAAAAAGACGGACCAACTGCGGTATTTCTACCCCAGCAATAATACCTATGTGTTTGATCAGCCGTTCACCGTGACGGATGCGATTTCTCTGGAGCCACTCATCGACCAATTGACTACGTTGGATCCATTGGAATGGACTCGGTTGCAACGCCCCAATACCCAATGGCTTGTGGAAATGGTCACTAACGTCACATTTTTCGTCACGAAAATGCGAGATCACCCGATCGGTGCTCCTGTACAACTCCCCCCGTGGTTGCTTCTTCGAAAAGGCCTGTATGCATTAACAGCAGGAATAAAGGGGCCCTACAAAGACCGGAAATGTCTGTTTCGGTGTTTGGCCGTGCATCTGGACGAGTGTGACCCCCGGGCTTGTGACACAGTGGCCGATGGCTATTGGGAGGCGTATTTAGAGCAGCAAGACATGGATAAGCGGCACTTCCGTGGAGTCCCCTTTAAGAATTTGGATGATGTGGAAACACTGTTCGATATTAATATCTTTGTTTATCGATTACGATGCGAGGACGATACCTATGTGGCTGAATTGGTTCGTCGATCCACAGAACGGTATCCTGCTACGATGAAAGTCAATGTGTTCGATGACAATGGCGTGAGTCATTTTTCGCTCATTACCAATATGAGCCTGTACGCTCAGTCTTTCAGTTGTGCCCAATGCCATCGTGTGTTTAAAAAGTCTTACAACTTACATTGCCACGAGAAAATCTGTGACAACAGTGTCAAGCGAGTCTATCCGGGTGGCGTGTATCATAATACACCTACTATTTTCCAGGAACTGGCCGATGAGGGTATCATCATACCGGAAGAGGACCGTTATTTTCCTTACCGGGCATGCTATGATTTCGAGGCCTTGTTGGAGCCCATGGACCTGTTTTCGGCTAAAACGCAGTGGACACAGCGACATATTCCCCTCAGTGTCAGCATTTCATCCAACGTACCTGGCTATGACGCTGCTCCGGTGTGTTTCGTGTCCACGGGGGAATCCCATGAGTTGATCACCCGTTTGATGGAGTATTTAGAGAAAGTCAGTGCGGTCAGTACGGAATTGTTGGTGGCCAAGTTCGAGGACGTACTGGCCCAGCTGGACGACCGCATTCCTGAACCGGGTGTAGCATTCAGCGATGATGAAGAGTCCGAGTCCGAGTCGCAGCCGGAATCCCAGTCGCAGCCTCTGCAGTCGCAGGATGTCCCTTTACCGAAACCGTATGCGGCGAAATTGAAGTTACGGTTCCTACAATATTTAGGTCAGTTACCGGTGCTCGGCTTCAATTCGGGACGATACGACTTGAACATGGTGAAGGAATTTCTCTACCCTTACTTGGCGCAGTCCGATACCCTCAATTCGGTGATCAAAAAGGTTAATAACCATATGGCCCTCACTACCACATCACTGCATTTTCTCGATGTACGGAACTATTTAGCTCCTAATTGTAGCTATGACCAGTGGGTCAAGGCCTATAATTGTGCCCAAACGAAAGGTTACTTTCCTTACACCTATATGACGAGCCTGGACCGCTTAGAAGACACCCAGTTGCCACCCCGCGAAGCGTTTTACAATGACCTGAAAGGGGAAGCTCTGCCGGAGGCCACCTACATCGAACTCCAACAAGTGTGGAACCGTCACAGCATGAAGACGTTGCGAGATTTCCTGGTGTGGTATAACAACCTAGATGTGGTTCCCTTTCTCGAAGCGGCCGAGAAAATGGTGCAACTCTTTCGTCGCCAAATGCATGTGGACATATTCAAGGAGTGCTTAAGTTTACCCGGTCTAGCCCTTCGCCATTTGTTTCAAGAGTGTTCCACCTACTTCTCGTTGGTACAACAGAAAGATGCAGACATGCATGATTGTCTGAAGAAGAACATTGTGGGCGGCCCTAGCCTTATTTTTCACCGCTACCACGAGAAGGATGTCACGACACTGCCCAGTGGCAAACCGTGTGCCAAAATCATTGGCTTTGACGCGAATGCCTTGTACTTGTGGTCGCTCGCCCAACCCATGCCCAGCGGTCATTATACGCGTTGGTTGGCAGAAGGACGGCATTTTACGCCGCAACGGTCACCGTACAAACATCTCGCCGACCAGTGGTTGGACTGGGAAGCCTATCGACGGGGAATTTATATTCGTCACCAGACCAACGCCACAGAGAAGCGGATAGGAGATCGCCGACTCCCCGTCGATGGGTTTGCCCTTGTCCAAGGAACACCGACCGTTTTCCAGTTTTATGGCTGTTACTGGCACGGCCACGAATGTCATTTCAGCGCAGGATGCTTCAATCAGCGACGTGGAAAATCGGCACAAGAATTACGGAAAGAAGTAGTGGCCAACGGGGATTACGTGAAAGAGCGAGGCTTCCAGCTCATTGAGATGTGGGAGTGTGAATTTCACACCATGTGTAAGGCCCTGCCCCATTTACAACGGTTCCTAAAAGAACGTGAGTACCCCTTGAGTCGTCGGCGACTGCTGAGTATGCCCCAGATGTTGGACGCCATTCGTTCGGGGCAGCTCTACGGCTTTGTAGAATGTGATTTGCATGTTCCCGACACTCTCAAGCCCCTCTTCGCCCAGTGTCCGCCTATCTTCAAGAACACGCTGGTGGGTCGGGCTGACATTGGAGAGACCATGGGCGCCTATGCGGAGCAACACGAGAGTTTGCCTAAACCTCGCCGCATGTTGATTGGAAGTATGTGGGGTGAAAAAATCTTGCTGGGCACGCCCTTACTGCAGTGGTACATGAAGCACGGTTTGGAAATTACTCAAATCTATCAGGTAATCCAGTACGTACCTGAGGCTTGTTTTGCGGAGAATGCGGACCTCGTGACGAAGGCCCGTCGTCAAGGTGATCAAGACCCGAGTCAGGCCATCATGGCTGAATGTTGGAAACTCACTGGGAATGGTTATTATGGAAAAACCGTAACGAACCAGGATAAACACGTCAACGTGAACATTTGTACTACTACCCAAGCCCGCAAAAGAGTGAATTCCCCTCTGTTTAGGTCCGTGGAGGTGATCGATGACGACACTTATGAAGTCACTTTAGCCAAGAAGACTATCCGGTATAACTTACCCCTGCAGATTGGATGTATGGTCTACCAGGTGGCCAAGCTGAGGATGCTGGAATTCATATATGATTTTATGGGTGTCTATTTTAACCCCTCAGACTGGCAACTCATGGAAATGGACACCGATTCGGCCTACATGGCCGTCTCCAACGCCGACTGGGAGTCCCTGGTGAAACC